>CM071647.1:998497-1145597 GCA_036419045.1 Scirpophaga incertulas | reverse complement strand
TTGCTCATAAGTTCCATTGCATTGCATTATTTAAGGTCCCGGAAGTCACGCTGATTTTAGGTTTATCCATGTTGCGCTTATATTGACTTTCTTTTTGCAAGTGGTAATAATACGCCCGCCGGGACTAACGCAGATCATCACTGCACCAGCTAGACACGAACCGATTTTTCACCCCGGGCGCGCGGCGACCCGATTACGACACAACAGATCGAGTATAATAATAATAATAACTTTTGGATTGCGTAACGTTGATTTACCAATCAACGTCAATCTAATAACTCACGTATGTGTATCTAAACTGTGCCACAACAGCTCGACGACGTGTCCCGAGCTTCAAAGAGTCTCTTCTATCAAATACCTTGGAGTGATTGTGGATGAATCCCTAAATTTCAAAGAACACATTAAAATTTTGTCGACTCGAGTAAGAAAACTAATCTTCATGTTCAAGGGGTTGCGTTATATAACCGATGTCGTGATCCTTAAAATGGTTTATTTTGCTGTCGTTCAATCAATACTCATATACTGCATAGCTGTTTGGGGTGGTGCAAGCAAGACTCATTTAAAAAAACTTGAAGTTGCTCAACGTGCTGTTCTAAAGGTGGCGACCTTCCGACCCTTTTGGTTCAGTACTACTGAGCTCTATAGGGAGTGGCAGGTCTTGTCGGTGCGACCTATAAAAAAACATGAAATCACTAAATATAATCCCAATCTGCGCACCGAGAAGAGACGTCATGATATTGTGTGTTCAGGCAACTTTTGCAACACGTCGTTCGCTCAGAGATTTTTTGTTTTTCTGGGATCACACATTTATAATTTATGTAACAAAGTTAATAACATTTATAGCCTCAATAAATATCACTGTAAAAAGGCTTGACACTGTAAAAAGACATCTTGGCTGTTGGGTTTAAATTATGATGAGACTGAAGACATTCTATCTGTGCCCAAGTAGTGGAGGGATCCTTTGCACTTAACTAGTTAAGTGTAAAGGTGAAAACCGGCGTAAAATAGCGCTTGCGCTGTGTTTCGCCGAGTGAGTGAGGGTACCGGAGGCCCAACCCCCCTTATTCCCGTTTATTCCCCTTATTCCTCTTATTCCCTTTTATAAGGCCGGCAACGCATCTGTGACTCCACTGGTGTTGCGGGTGTCCATGGGCAACGGTTATTGCTTACCACCAGGTGATCCGTTAGCTCGTTTGCTGCCCTATCCTATAAAAAAAAAAAAAAAAAAAGGGTTTTTTTGTTGTTTGGTCGCGGATAATATACCTAATATACCACAAGTAATATACCTAGATTTATTATAGCTATTATTGTGAAACGCACCTTCGTTCAATATGTTCCCGTATGTGTATCATCGAATACGATGTGTATCACACACACACACTCACACACAAACACACACACATACACGTACCCACACGCTTTCTCCTCCACACACTAAATGCATGCTCCACTCTCTAAATTCGTAGCATGTACAATATAGATCTCGTTGTAATATTTTTGTCATCACGAATTGTATTTATTGTGATCTGAAGGTGGAGACCTGGTGTACTTTGATACAGGGCAACCTAGTTAAGGCACCAGCCTCACTAACAAGCCATGTTTAAATTATTGTGTAATATTAATTGTATAAGAGGAAATAAAGATTTATTATTATTATTATTATTCGCGCACAATAGTACGTTACTAGCGAGTCGAAAATTATTGTCGGGCGTGACTTGTGTATATATATATATCTATATAATATAACTAGTACCTTATATACAGTCCACTTTTATTTACACATCAATCTGGGTAAATCTTCCTAATAATTAAGTTAGGACATTATCCGGCTCGAAGGACCATATGTTCGGACTCGCTAGCTCGATGATCTGCGTTAGTCCCGCGGGCGTATTATTACCAGCAAGTACATAAAATTAAACTACCGATTCCGAGCACTAATTATAATGCAAATAGTGGTTTTTACGTATAGAAGTGTAACAAACAATACATGCCTCCATATTAAATTTTGCGTTTGTAATATTAGTAAGAACAAATCACACAATGTTTTTATAAATTGTAGCCTATGTTTTATTGTTATGTATATTGTATTATTGTTATGTATATTGTATATTGTATTATTGTTATGTATATTGTAGCCTGTGTGTTCCGCGGGTCGCCGGCGGGCGCGAAGAAGTCGCGACTGCTACGGCGACCCGGGATGGACCACGCAAACACTTATACCCTAGGTATAACCGATAGCCCTCTGTGCAGGGCATGCATGAAGACGGAGGAAACGATTGCACATGTGCTACTGGAGTGCACAGGCGTCGCCCAAATCCGGAAAGAAACCGTGGGATCACCCAAAACAATCGAGGAAATCCTGAACAACATGGGGAACTTAATCTGCTTCTGGAGGGAGGTGGGATGGCTGGAATGAGCAACCTCCACCTTATACTCACGCACAATGGTCCATACAGGACTAAGTGCGGAAAACACACCCTCTGGATGTCAGAGGGTGACCTATGATGATGATGATGATGATGGACCACGCCCCTTCCGTGGCCGGGGGGCATCGTCGGTGGAGGAGACCGGGGGAGGTAGTGTAGCCACCCCCGAGGAGGGCTCCCCTCTGGGCAGGGGAGCGGAGGCTGGGGGTTCCCGGAAGTGGCTTGATGTTCCCGGGGGCTCCCTACACGCCTAAGGAAGGCCATCCCTGAGGTTTTTAGTAGGTAGGCCTCCCCCTTCTGGGGAGGAGAGCCCCACATAACCGCCGGCTCGCCACAGCCGGGGTATGCAATTTAATGCATTTTCCTCAGGGGAACAAAAAAAAAAAGTCTGTGTGTTATTGTTATGTACGTATAAGCTATGTAATTGTAAAGTTTCATTACAATCTATTCAGTAGTTTTTACGTGATAGTGTAACAAACATGCATTACAATCTTTCGTGCTTATAATATTGTTACGAGCCGGGGTCAGTAAATCAAACGGCGGTCTACCAAAACACTGAACTTTTATTAATTAGTACACTAACAGTGACTAATCACTTCACTGAAAGCACTGAAAGTCGCTTCTTAGTTCTCCAATATCACTTCTTAGATGTTTTCGCACTGTATCGCAAAACAATACTCCTCCCGGCGGCCGGACACAGCCTTATATAGTCCCCTAAGGTACTTGCCACTCTTGCCAGAACATTCGCGGACACACTCGAATGTGTAGTCCAATACACAAGCGCGTAGGAATGACGTCGCGCGTTCGAGACGTTTCGAGTATAACTGTCTCTTTCTTGTGCTATCCTTGTCAGACAATACTCGAATATTCCCTTACTATCTTTCTCGAATATCCTGAGTTTGTCTATCTCTTTCTAATGATGTTTTCTCATTCTAATACTTCTCGAATGTTCCAACTATATCTGTCTCTTTCTACTATTGCTATCTCTTTCACTCCTATTGAAATTTATGTCATTTTACAGAAGTAGGCTTAATGGCTCATAAGGGGTCCTGAAAACGCCTGAAAACGGATTTTCAGGTTATTGCGGCGTTGGATAGAGGGTAGCCTGAAACGTACTGAAAACATGTTTCAGGCGCCTGAAAACTACTGTAACTTGGGTGTAATTTAGATTTTTTAGTATGTGGAAGAGCTACTTCTGAAACGGCCTGAAACGACGTTTCAGCCTGCTGAAAACGTTTCTAAGTCACAGAAAATCACTTTTGAAGTTTTACTAAGCCATCGGCGTAACAATATTAAAGATATACACCAGTTATTTCTCTGCACCTCTCAATAGCTTTCTAACAGGAAAATGCCTCTAAAAATACGCTATACTGTATTAAAAATAAGTAAGTAAAAAAATAAAAGGGCCAGTAAATACGCTTCTTGTTCGCAAAAATCCTAAGCTCACCGAAGGGACGGAATGAGTCGATTAACCGGCATCTATAATCACTCGTCCCTAATGAGATTGAAAATGGAAAATGAATTTAAAGGGTATATTATACAGGAATGCTGTATATTATTCAAATAGCTAGGTTTAATTAAGTGAGGTCACACATGTAAGTCACGTTTGGGTAATATAACAAATATAGGTGTTTGTTGAAAAATCACCGGTACAAGGCCGGATCGACCCCTGATCCCCGAATCATCCAATTCACAGACCAATACAGAAAGAAAAGAAAGAAAGAAAAAACATTTATTGACTCGCACAGACATACAACATTACACATAATAAAATACAATAAATAGTTTAAAATAAAGTATAGACATGTGCCAAGCCAAAAGGTTCCTACCTCAGCATGTGCTTTGCGCCATATATGATGCCGCAAAGCGCTGATATTCTGGCAGGGCCTTTCCATTTGTGACGTACGGGAAACAATAAATAATACACAATTATATATTAATTGATAAATATACATTATTTATATTATACATAACTTAAAATAGACATACATAACTTATAATACACATGATAAAAGTATAGGTATGATAGTACTATAAAAATTAAAAATAAAATTATATATAAATGTGATATTTTGGTGGTAGTAGTGGCGTTAGGACCATCATATACGTACTTGTGTTTGCGTCCAGAGTCATTACGAATATTTAATCTGTGGTGCCATTTCATAGTGTATTCCAAAAGTAAGGTAATACCATTAGTTATTTTCAATTTATGTTTGTTAAATTTGAGTTCTTAGTGTTAGTTATTTTTAACATATTATTTACTTATATTAATATTATAATATACTTGTTACGTGATTAAGCTGATGGCCTATGGCCAATGCTTTAAATAAATAAATAAAAAAAAATTATAGTGTATTCCAATCACAGAATACTTTTTAATTCCAATTCACTTATTTTGTGAATCGGAATTAAATACCGAGATCACATCGTATAAATGTCCAAAATACATAAGAATTGAATTTGACGTATTTTTAATCTGATTTTTATAGTGTTTAACTTGTCTTATGATAAACTAAAAAATAAATGGCAGAGGCGGTAGTTACCTCGGCATATTATACATACTCGTATATATCAGTATCATATCTTTGTATTTGTATATATACTTTATATAAGTATAATTATATTTATTGAAAGTACTTTAAAGATTTATTCGTACTCGCTTGACACTTTGTAATAATTATTCTATCGAGACAACGAAAGTTATGGCCTCATGCGGCTCTTTTTTTTACAAGCTTTTATTTACTTTCAACTGTCCCGTTGTCTGTCTGTAATCAAATCTTGCAACTTAAATTTGATCCACTTCCCGGCTTCTGATTGAGCTGAAATTTGGTATACACGTTTAGTTCGGATGACAATGCATGATTAACTGTGTGACGTCATTCTAAATCCAACATGGCGGCGTATCCAATATGGCGGACCAATTATTTTTAATGCACTCCTACAATATGGGTATCAAATAAAAGGGCTTGCCAAGAATAACTAGAAAAATAATGTGACGTCATTCTAAATCCAATATGGCGGACTTTCCCAAGATGGCGAACCAATTATTTATAATGCACCCCTACAATATGGGTATCAAATGAAAGGGCTTACTAAGCTTTGTTTTTTAGTCGGAAAATAAATTAAAAGTAAAAAAATCCTTTTTTAAAAACAAGCTTTTATTAAATGGGCTAAAAAGAACAAAATAATCTTTTAATACATATAAAAGCTAAGCTAAGAAAATACCATGTGGGCTTTGGATGACGTCATGGAACATGCAGAACAAAATTCATTCGTAATAAATGTAACGGGAGAATCTAGCGATACTGATTAACGATTTAAGTACTTAGTTTTAAGACAATTTTGTATTTTTTTTATTTTAGTACTTATTTTATTACCATTAATCCAAATATGTGTTACTCTACTAATATAGCGTTTAAGTTGACATTAAAAATTACCTTAATAGGAATATTTTAACATGTTTAAAATCATTGATACTTTATTATTGTTCTATTAAACTTATTTAATGTTTTGAAATAAAAATGTTAAATTTTTTCTCCATTATGAATACACCCTTACCCTGCAGTTGCACTGATGAGTCACTATTGTCTTAACGCGAATGAACTATAGTTGAAGGTACATGTTAAAAAGGCGCTAATGAGTAAGAGCTATTACAAAGTCAATGATTATATAAATGATGCCAATGCTTGGTGTTGATTTAAAGACATTACATTCTAAAGTGTCAATATTTGTTTTCCCGTATAAATTGTAAACACATGTACATTGTATGATAACGACATAATTTATTGTAAGTGTTGTTATTACTTTTGATAAAGCTGATGATAAGTTTCTTACGCCCATTTTTATTATCAGCTAAAATATGCCCTGAATGGGTGGTAAGAAAAAAAATTTGGACGATTCAAAAGTGCCACTTTTATTTTTTCCTCAGCAGAGGAGGCTGAGAATCCTCAGGGATGCGGTGATTATGTCGGACTCCTGGTACTGTCGAGGCCGCTCGACCACACAGACCTACCGACTAAACTCAGCCTAGCCTTGGCCCTAATGGCCCTACAGCTTGAATGGAATGGTTGGCGCACCCTCAGGAGAGAGCACGTCAGCGCTGCCCTCCGAAGAGGATATATGCGCGAAAGAAGGCTCGGTACGTCCAAAGTGGGTCCGGCCTTGAAATGATGGGGCCTACTGGTACATGTGCAGCAAGCTGCGAAGTATGGACTAACTAGGGGATGGCGGCGCAGATGCCGCCTCTCGCAAGGCTTGAAGAGCCAGCGTCAATGAGTCGGGAGGGTCAGAAAGGACGTGTCTGGGTCGACGATATTCTGTGTTACGCGGATTGACTGGGTCAAAGTGCCACATTGAAATAATTGAAATAAAAATAAAAAAATGCATACGAATATTGGCAAACATAGACTCAATGACAAGCTGTCGACCCTACTTTGTTAAATATGGTATATTGACATTAATATCGCTATACATCTTAGAGATTTGCACCTTTGTTAAAAGACACATTGACATGTTTAAGATGAGAAAAAAAAATTATACGCGACCAATAAACTTAAGACAAAAAGAATATCTTGCACTCCCTCCAACCAATTTGAAGATGGTAGGTTCTGGTCCCTATTCTATGTGTGTTAGGATATATAACAAGATTCCAATTAATATACAAAACATGGAGAAATATAATTTGTTCAAGAGCACGTTGGAAGCATACCTTAAAGGAAGACCTTTATATACGTTGCAGGAGTTTTTTGATGACAGGACCGGAACTTGATCTGACAGTTAATTTAGTTATTCAATATATTATGTAATTTATATTATATAAAGTGAACAATTGATTATAAGCTCTAAAATAGAATAATAGGAATGATAGTTGAAAATAGGCTAATGTAAATAAATATGTAAGTTAGTGCAGGTATATTTAGAATAAGTGGTGAAAGATAGAAGTATGAAGTGTAGCGTAATGTTGCAGTGCCCTAGCAGGGTTTCATGTTTGAAACAGTGAAATGTTAGTAAGTGTCATCAAATTGTACAACATGAAAGCAATAAATAAATAAAGTTAATTTTGATTTTGACGAACCAGTTTCAAATGTATAATTATGTTGACTATTGCAGGATGCAGGCGACTACGTGTGCCAGATATCAGACCGGGTGTCCCGCGACCAGGTGCACACAGTGGAAGTGCTGGTACCACCGTCGGTGCGCGTGTCCCCCGCGTCCAAGCGCGCCGCCGCCAGGAGGGGGCAGCCCGCAGTCTTGGAGTGTCGCGCTGCGGGGAACCCTGTGCCTGTCGTTACCTGGTATAAACTGGTAAGTCGATGCCGATAATACTCAAATAAATAAATAATATTAGAAGTTCAATGGTTTCTCAAAAGATAAAAAGGCATTGATTTGATTTGATTATATATGTTATATATAAAAACTAGCGACCCGCCCCGGCTTCGCACGGGTGCAATACTTATGTAATTATACCTACTACAACATATTGATCTATAAAAAATGCACAATTTATTTTTCAACACACTTCCTCATAAAGTGGCTCTAATCCAATGGCAATTAGGCACATAATGACACCTATAATCAAACTGTGACTTTTTCACGACTGATTCACGAGTGAGTAATAGTTTTTTTTTTAATATTATTGGTTGAGTTACGCTTACATTTGCGCTAAAAAGCTATCCGCGAAAAGCCCAAAAAAAAAGAAACCTCATTTTTTAGTCTATGGCCGATGCGCGCGCATAGGAAAACTAATTAATTTTTCCCGCCATTACGAAACATTTTTCACAATTCGTCTCGTTTTCTCTTTTGAAGTTATTTAGTAAGTTATTAATTAAGATGTCTGCAAATACAATTTATGAAGAAAAATAGTTAATTATAATTTTACTAACTGCACATTTACTAATTGTTTCTCTAAATAAACTTTTTATCTACTATGTAAAATGGTTTTTTCTTTAAGTATTATTTTATTCAGAAGTGTGTTGAAAAACGTTGTATGATACACGTGTGTATTGATGATTACCACCATTACACACTTGTACCATAATGTACTATAAGGTACTTAATTGGATAAGGATTAATGCTGTATTGTTTAAAATCACTTCGTAAATAACCATTTTTTAGTAAAGGATAAAAAATCGTTATGGTGGGTTAAACATATACCATCGTGGACTTTTTTGATGAACTTTTTAAGGTTGACAATACTGTCGTACATTATGTTGGTCTATCTCGTAGGGTACAGCCAGCGTTTTTGCAATATAAGCGCATAAAAAGTGCTTATTTACATCACATTAGAAATCCCTAAATTTATCAGTGTTTCTCTACTATATTATGCATGTATTATACATATAAACATTCCTTAAGAATCACTCTATCTATTAAAAAAAACCGTTGGGTAGTTTTAAAGATCTAAGCATACATAGGGACAGACAGACGACGGATAGCGACTTTGTTTTATACTAAGTGATGAATCGCAAAATGTCTTATATATAAAAATGAATTGCAAAATGTGTTGGTAAACGCATAACTCAACAACGCCTGGACCAATTTGGCTAATTCTTTTTTAAAATGTTCGTTGAAGTTCAAGTATGGTTTTTACGCCGAAAAAAAAATCGCCTTTTTACCATACGAACGTTTTCTAACTAAAACGTACAGTTAATTTGAACTTTATTGTTATTGTATAAAGTTCATATTGCAAGCACTCATTGTTGTCTAAGCAATGTAGGTGTGTTCCTTTTTTTTTTTTTTTTTTTTTTTTTTTTTTTTTTTTTTTTTGTTTCCCTAAGGAAAATGCATTAAATTGCATACCCCGGCTGTGGCGAGCCGGGGTTATGTGGGGCTCTCCTCCCCATAAGGGGAGGCCTACCCACTAAAAACCTCAGGGATGGCCTTCCTCAGGCATGTAGGGAGCCCCTGGGAACAGAAAGCTTCTTCCGGGAACCCCCAGCCTCCGCTCCCCCGTCGACACAGGGGAGCCCTCCTCGGGGGAGGCTTACTACCTCCCCCGGTCTCCTCCACCGACGACGCCCCCCGGCCACGGAAGGGGCAGTCGCGACTTACTCGCGCCCGCCGGCGACCCGCGGCGGCGCCGCAGCTGTGCTACCGAGCCCGGCGCCGCCTTCTTCGAGCGGGATCGGCCATCTCCCGACCCCGCTCGGCGGCCTCCTTCTGGAGCATCACTGCCTCACAGAAGGAGGCCACAGCCCTCCAACCTCCCTCGTCCGCCAGCATTGCCGCAATCAATGCTGGCGGAGACAGATCTCGCCCGATCTCTGCGACCAAGACTCGGCGCTCGGAGGCCCACGCGGGGCACTCCGCCAGCGTATGCTGGGCCGAGTCGAGGTCGGATGCGCAGTGGTGACAATGTGTCGATCCCTCCCGTCCTATTCGACACAGATACTCACCGAAGCAGCCGTGCCCGGTGAGTATCTGATAGACATGGGTAAGTAATGCGTGTAATATTACGCGAGTAATATTACTCGGAGAAGTGATGCAACATTACTCATTACGCGTCAAATCCAACCATTACACATCACTCACATCACCCGCCCGGAACCACGAAACGAAAAACGTCGCGCTGCGCTCCGGCACTCCGGCGGATGTTTTGTTGCATTACTTCTCAAGTGATACGACATCACGCGCATCACAAATCACGCGAAACATTACTCAGCCGTACCGTTTCATTTGTGTCGTCCGTTGCTCGATTCACTCGCCAATGAGAGTGAGTGATATAGTAACGTAAAGTGAGTGAAAGAGAAAGTACCTTTTATTTACCGACATTTTTAAATAGTTAACCAATACATAATAATTAATACCTAATAATATTCTTACTAAATCAAAAACAAAATAATAATCAAAATAAAATTTCATTACGCACACATCACGCGTGATAGTTACAAATAAGTAATGTTTCTGTCGGTGTCGTGTATTACAAAGTGATGTATAGTAATAGGTACCTATGCGTAATACATGTCGGGTGATTTGGTGTGATGCGTAATGCTTATGCGTAATATTATTTTGCGAAAGTAATGTGAGATGTTGCATCACTTGTCAGTGCACTGTTTTGCACATAGATAATCGATAGATACCAGTACTATTGTCGGTACTCAGTAGCCTGTAATGCCAAAATCTCGAGTGATGTTTAGGGTGATGGTAATATCACAAAGTGATATCACTCTAACTAAAGTGATGTGTGATGTTGCATCACTACTTCGGGTACCGTTTTGCGCATGTCTAGTATCTGAGTCAATCGGTAGGTGACCTCCTCCTTCCCGTGGAGCCAATCTTCGAGGTGCGGGAGTACGGCACCGACGGCCCGCTGGCGCGCGCAGATCCGTAATTCGAGCTGCGCACGCCAGGCCGCCACAATCCGTCGGTGCCACTCCCGCTTAGGCACTTCGTGCGTGGGTTCCAGGGCGCTCCCCCCATCGCCCTCCCGGCCGACACGCCGCGACGCATACGTCGCCGCGTACATGTCGGCCAGGATGTCGAATGGGGGGGCGTCCCAGAACCGTCGCCGCCTCGTACGAGATTGTACGGTAGCCTCGCACGATCCGTATGGCCATTATCCGCTGCAGGCTCCGTAGCAGAGCTCTGCAGCGGGGGGACCTCGCGCAGTCTTGCGACCACACGGGAGCCCCATACATGGCCACGGATCGCACGACGCCCTCGTACAGGCGGCGAACTCCATCCCTCGGTCCACCGAGATTGGGCAGCAGGCGATGCAATGCGCCCGCCACCCTTTTGGCTCGGGACCAACCGCACGAAATGCTCCTCGAAGCTCCAGCGGCGGTCCAGGGTGAGGCCCAGGTACTTGATGTACGGCCCCACCGGGACCACCGCGTCACCCACCCGGATCCGGCAGCTGGGTGGTTCCCGGCGCCTCGGAAGGCCGTGGAACCATAGCGCCTCGGTTTTGTGAGGCGCTATTTCTAAACCCAGCCGGCGGATCGCCCGCACGACACATGCCACCCCAAGCTCGGCAAGCGTAAGCACCGGCCCGAAGTCGGCCCCAGTCGTAACGACGAGAGTGTCGTCAGCGTAGCAGACGACACTCACGCCGTCAGGAAGGCTGGTGCGAAGGACCGCGTCGTATGCGAGGTTCCATAGCAGGGGTCCCAACACCGACCCCTGCGGAACGCCGCATTCGACCCTCCTCGTCGTTTCCATCCCGTCCCGTCCCATCACGCCGATCGTCCTGTCGCGCAGATAGTCCCCTACCACGGCCCGCAGGTACGGAGGCAGCTCGTGGTATACGAGCGCCTCCCTAATGGCCTGCCAGGGGAGGGTGCCGAAGGCGTTGACGATGTCTAACGACACCGCCAACGCCACCCCCCCTGATCGGACTGCGGACTCCGACAGGGAACGAACACGCTGGACGGCGTCCAGCGTTGAACGTCCCCGCCGGAATCCAAATTGGCAGTCCGATAGGTCGGGACCCGCGCGCGACAGGTGCTCGCTGATACGAGCGGAGATAACCCTTTCGAAGAGTTTCCCCGCCTCGTTCAGCAAGCAGATCGGACGGAACGAAGACGGAACGTCGCCGGTCCTTCCCTCCTTCCTGAGGAGCACCAGCCTGGCCGACTTCCAGTCGACGGGGAACACGCCCTCACGGAGACAGCTCGTGAAAAGCTGCCTCACCGTGCTCCCAACGCCCTGAGCGCCAGCGCTAGCACCTTTCCCGGGACCCCATCTGGTCCGGGGCAGCGCTGCGCGCAGAGAGCCGCGAAACGGCCCTGGCGAGCTCGCTCTCCGTCACCCGGAGGTCGTCCGACCAAAGGCCGAGCGACGGGGTGGCGGGGGACTGTCCCGGACCCTCGGGAAGAGCGTATCCACCGCTCTTCCTACGACGAGAGGGTCCAGGGTCTCCGTCAGCGGAGGGACCCACGGTCGGAGCTTGCCCAGTACCATCCGGTACGGCGCCCCCATGGGTCCCTCTCCAGTCCCCCCAGCAGCTCGCGCCAGGACCGCGCCTTGGCGTCGGCGATGGCGACGCCAAGCGCCTTGGCCGCGGCTCCGTACGCGCTTCTGGCGCTCAGGACTTCGTCGACTGAGGCTTGCCGTCTTCGACGGGCTCTGAGGTACTGGCGCGCGCGGCTACTACAACGACCCGTAGCCGCGCTATCTCCTCGTTCCACCAGTACGCAGAGCGCCGCCGGGGCGGCCTGACTCGGGGCATGGAGACGTCGCAGATCGACGTCATCGTTCCCGGAGCCAGGCGGCCCGCGCATGCACATCGAGGTCGGGCGAAATCCGTGCCTCCTCCGCCCAGTCCGCGACGTGGGCAGCGGCTAGGGCCGCATCCCGGTCCAGCCGCTTGATGGACCAACGTCGCGGACGGCTGTCCTCCTGGAGTGTGCGGGAAGGGCGGCGGTGGGCCACCGACACGTCGAATACGATGTGCCGGTGGTCGGAGAGTGTAACCACCTCCGCCGCCACCCTCCAACCTGACACCATGCGGTGCGCAGAGGGAGTCGCCCATGACAGGTCGACGATCGACTCCCCCTGCCACCGTACGCAGGTGCTGACCGACCCCCGGTTTAAAAGCCGGAGGTCCAGTCCCGCCGCCCACTCCAGGAGTGTCTCCCCTCTTACGTCGTCCGGGTGTCGCCCCACTCTCGCGAGTGGGCGTTGAAATCACCCAGGACGAAGACTGGACGGGGAGCGCAACAGCGAACGCAGTTCGCTACCCCGTCCAGAAATGCCTCGAATGCGGCGAGGCCGCAGTTCGGGGAGATGTAACAGCCTATCGTGGCCGTGGACCCCCATTCCACGGCCACGTAACCCGGCCCCGTAGCGAGCAGGGTACAGTGCGGTCGGTCGGTCGCCCAATAAATGGCGACCAAGCCCTGGTCGTCCCCAAACCACCTTGGTGGTTCGGGACAGAGTAGGGCTCTGCGACGACCGCCAGGGCAACCTCACCCTCCGCGAGCGCTTGGATCAAAAGATCCTGCGCCGCGCGGCAGTGATTGAGGTTACCCTGGAGCACCCTGCACCCTGTGCTTTGGACGTCCATGTTAAGATTGGACGTCCATCGCTACGCTCGCCCCCGGGGCCGGGGCGGGAGGTTGGGCGACCCCCCCTTCCTTTTGGGCGGGCAGCACCTCCTGCTGCCCACCCGGTGGCCTGCCGGTCTGCCCAGGTCCTTGCAGACCGGGCAGGAGGGAGCACTCGCGGTGCAGAGACGGGCAATATGCCCCGGCTCTCCGCACCGGTAGCACAGAGTGCTCCGGTCCACCTGGCGGTTAGGGCAATTTACCCTAACGTGCCCCCTCTCGAGGCACCCGAAGCACTGTTGAGGGCGTGCTTCGAGCGCCTGCACCCTGACCGAGGACCACCCGATCAGGAGCCGCCCCGACGTCAGTTTCCTGACGGCCGCGAGCGGACACCTGACCCAGGCGGTCCCCATGCGCGCATGCCCGGCGCGTATTTCCCCGACCTTAACGTCGACCGGGGAGCACTCGCCGGCAGCGGATATGACTGCCGCCACATCCGCTTGGGCGATAGACTCGTCGAGGTCCATCACCCGCACATCCGCCATCTTGCACGGGCGCGTGATTTTCGCGCCCGTGCCCTCCAGGGCCACCCTCATTTCCGCCAGGGCGTCAGCCTTGGCGGAGCTCTCCGGGCCCGGCACCTCTAATAAGAGGGCCCGGTCGCCGCCCTTCTGGTGCGCACGCCGCCGGTGATCCCTAGGGCCGCCAAGCTAATTTTGGACTTGGCGGTCCCCATCACGCGGCGTACGTGTACGTGGTTCCCGACTCCGGAGCACCGTAACAACCACCGCCGCGCAGGCCGGTGGTTTCGGTAGCCTCCGGGGACCGGTTCCACCACCTTGATGACCGGGGCCTTTTGGGTGCCGGGGCCTTCTCGGGGGTAACCTTCTTTTGGCGTCTCGCCACGGTGGCCCAGGTGGTTACCCCGGGGATTTCAGGCGCCAGCGCCAGCGCAGATGGAGCTGTCGGCGGGGCCACCGTGACGGGTCTTAGAGGAGGGAGAGTCGCCTTCTTCTTTTTTTGTTTTTTCTTCCCCCCCCTCTTTTTCTTCCTTTTCCCGCCCGGCGCGTCAGGCGGTGCGGGGCGAGCTACCTCCACCTGGCGGCGCTCATGCGCCAGCGGGGGTCGCCTTCCCATCTCTGGGAAGAACCGGCGCATAAGGTCGGCCTGAAATCGGGCGAACTCTCTCTCCATTATGGAGGAGAGCTCGCCCCAGGCCGGCCCAGCCGGTTCCTCCCGGGGTGACTGAGACTTCAGGGGAGCGGGTGTATTCTCCTGCCCGCCCCCTGATGCTCCACCCTTCTTTCCCTTCGGCGGCCTGTTCACCGCAGGGGGAGCCGCGATCCCCGGGGGCTCCGATGGCCCCGCCTGGAGGCTCTTTTTTAGAGCCTCGTTCTCCCTCTGCAGGGACGCCACCTCCTCGGCCAGGAGCAGGACGCGTGCCGAAAGCTGCTCGACGGTGGAGGTCTCCTGGTCACTCCTCTCCGCCCGCCCGCACAGTTCGGCTGTCCCGTCTTTGAGGGTAGTGAGCACGGATCTTATGGTGCCCACCACCTCCGCCTTAGTGCTCCTTGCTCTCTCCACCGCCTTCTCCACATCGGACAGGCACGCCAACATGCCAGCTCCAATGTCCGGCGTGGCGGAGGCCTCGTCCTTCGCGGCTGCCTCCTTGGAGGGGACGTCCCCGTCCCCATCTACCCGCCTACCCTTCTTCTTTGCACCGCTTAGGGGCCGCAGCGATTTTCGCTTGCGTGCCCGCGGCGCCTCGCTGTCGGTGGTCGCGACCGACATACAGCTATCGCTGTCGTCGTCGCCCGCAACCACCGCCACCGACGTCCTGGAAACGGACACTCTTGGCCGCGGCGTGTCCGGTCGTGCGAACGACAGGGCGATGTCCCGCCGCGGCCTGAGGTGGACCCCCGTGAAGGGGATCGCGACCTCCCACTCTCCTCCGTCCGGTGCAAGGACCGGACACGTCGTCTCCTGGCGGGATCATCGGCTACGGCCGAGGCCGTCGCCGGAACTTCCGCCACCTTCTCCACCGCAGGTACCCCACCTGCACTCAACTCCTTCGCCTCGGTTCGTTTTTTGTTTTGCTAAGGTCATTCATTTTGAATCCCACGAGAATGGGGGATGAGAAAGTCCACCCAGGCGGTGCCCCCTGCACCTGGGTAACCCTATATACACTGGGGGGTCGGAAGGTACCCCAGGTTGGCGTTAGCTGGTGGACTGTACGCAGCCCACCATCCGAAGGCCCCTGCTGCCACGGTCCGCAACAGCAGGGAATTGCGGTTTTTTAACGTGGCTTTCTTCACTCGGCCCGGCCGGTCAAGGCAGGGCCCCTACACACTCCGATCACCGCGAGACATGATCCACGACACCGACCGGAGCGCACAGGTTGCCCGACGGGGGTCCGAAGACCTAATCGGCAGCCACACCCGTGGCCGCCGACCCCGCCGCGCCGCGGACCTTGAAGGTCCGCCGTCCCGCGCCACCCGGAGGTGGCTACTGCCCCCCGAGAGGGGGGCCCCACAAACGGTGCGAGAGCACCAAGGCGCGAACGCGCCACCTGTCACGCCGCCGGCAGAACGGCGGCCACCGAGTAGGACTCGGCCATCCCACGACCTGAACGGGTCCAAGTAGCGAGGTCTCCGACCCCCTCTCAGCAAAGAGGGGGACCTCAGCACCTCCGCCTGAAGCGGCTGACCGCATGGAAGCGATCCGCCGGGTAGCACCCGGCCATCCCACGACCCATGAAGGGTCCAAAGAGCGAGAGCTCCACCCCCTCTTATGAAAGAGGAGGGACTTCGCCCCTTCCCCGCCGTTTTTGGCTCGCGCCGGCCGAAGCCGGTGCCCCCCATATCTGGGGGGCGTTCCCCTATCCACCACCTGGGGACGCGCCTGTTATGGGACGGCAAACCCACGCAGGATGTAGGTGTGTTCCTAACATCGAAGAGTCAATTTGCGCTTTATTAACGCTATATAACATTGAAATTCAATAGGCTTGTATCCACTATGAACAAATCTGATGCGTTAGGTTGCATAACTATTAAGATGATCATTTAATTATAAAAAAACAAAGTTTTATAAAATAATAACTTTTGATTATTTATATTTTTATAAAATAAAATTGCACAAAATAAGCCATAAGTCACGTGACAGCAAACACCAATTAAAAAGTGTTACGTCACGCCGTGCGAAACGTCAAAGTCAAAATGTCATTCCCAAGTGTCTTGTGGAAGTGCGAAAAAGAATGGGCATCATTCCTTCTCGCTAGTGTCAGCCACTTTTTACGTATCTGCTGATTGTTTGGCACGTATATAAATAATTTTTTTGGTGTTTTTATACTTGTGCTTGTACACTGAGGCACTATGCAGTAGGTACTTGTAATACGATGAATCCATTTTTTATTAAAATAACTTCACAATACCGAATATTCCGATACTAAAACAGCTGTGTTTTGCACGGCGTGACGTCATTCAAGACGCCATGACAGTCATGAGCGTTTTTGATGACTAATGTCAAATATTTAATTAAATGCAAAATTATTCTTATAAATAAGCATTTTTTTTTCAAAAATAATAATTATTTTGTATAGAATAGGCATCAAGGTATATTAGTATCTAACTACTGAAATTTAGGCAACAAGCCTATTATATCTATCAAAACAGTGTGCGTGTGTGCGTTGGAGCACAGAATACATCGTTGGAGGATTTGATGTCACGTTCCAAAATTGAATAGTCACAAAATGTAAATAGTTCATTTGGACTTTTTTTGCAATTTGGTTGGCTATGCTATATTATCTATAAAATAAGTAGGAACAAAAAACTGCCACTTTACAAATCTTTTTGACAGGACGAACTTGGTCCTGTCCAAAAGATTAATAACTCTGCTATAGTATAGTAAGTCTGCTATAGAATAATAAGCTAGTATAAAATATAATTTAATGATTCTGTATTAAATATATTATTATATTATATATACAATAGACCCTAGACGCGCTAACGGGCGTGATAAGGGAGTCATATTGAAACATACTTGTATTAACAAACAAATGCCATCAGCCAAGAAGCAAAAGAAAATTGACAGTTTCTCTACTGCAATAGAATAGTTCACTAGAACTGCAAGTTTTGGTATGCTTATGTTTCTGTTTGCAGTTGGCCTAAGACGATTATGTATTTTAAAACGTTTTTTTAAAGCGTCAATTAAAGTATTTTTGTCTGTAATTCAATACATATGTACTTTTAACTTAAAACTTGAAAATAAACCTCGACTACTTTTGTATTTGCTGTGTATTTTTATGTATGTACTTTTATGTACAATCATTTTCCAGTAACCCGGCGTTTTCAGTAATTCGGCACAACCCTAGTTTGATATTTGATATTTGATAGTTTTGATAGTTGTAATCGTATTAGGTATGATTGTATCTTATACTATGTTGTATTTTTATATTATATTATTATAATTATTAACATTGAAAAGAGTTTTTGTTTTTTTTTTTATTACTTAAGCTTTTTTTGTTTTGTTTGTTGACGTCAATAAGTGCCTGTAAAGGTCTATGTTGAATAAATATTATTTTGATTTTGATTTTGATTTTGATATCTGCCGGACTAACGAGAATCTTCTGTAAATCCGTTATGTTTATTTTTACTGCAACCGGAAATGTAACTAATCTTGTAATAATTTGCTTATATACCTTTTTATATGTAAATAGATATAATTGTATTATTTTATGATTTTTAAAATAGAAAATAATATATTCGACCTTTAGTTTCTTTCTTTTCACAAGAAGGCTCTTCCAGTTTTCGAGCAAATGTAATTTTTTCCCTGTATGTGTCCGGTTGTAAACGTATGTAGTTCGTTATTTTTTAACATATCATAGACAAAAAATACGTTATCAACAAATGTATAAGAGGCGGCCTTATTACTAAACAATCTCTCCCAGGCAATCTTGGCCCAGGGAAATATTGAAAGGAGATCAAGAGGTCGGGTGCAATAATTAGACAGGACAATAGGCTATAACTAGTTTAAGTTAAAGAATCTTTGACAGGAAGTGAACACGGACTTGACTCATAAAGGACTCCAGAGTTCGCGCTCCCTTAATACTCTCTGGGAGACAGTTCGGACGGCATAAGCCGAAAGAGAGTATGTTTAACCGCCTTATTAGGTATTATAATAGTATATGGTAATATCAATGTCATTTAATCAACTCTATGTAAAAATTCTTTGACAAATTGTAATTCATTCTGTTTTTTTTCCTGCATTGAGACAGTTTCATTTTTAATACATTTTGTTATTAATTCACTTTCTGATTTTGATTTTATCGGCCTCAAACCGAACGGGTTTGATACACAAGTAAGAAACGAAATCTGCAATTTATTTTTATTTCATTTTATTTAATTTATATTAATTGAATTGGATTTAACTCATGTTAATTATATAATTGAATTGGATTTGACGCATGTTAATTATATAATCATATTAATAGATTATTATTATTTCATGTAAGTCGGGGCTGATGTGCATCACTGCGACCTATTAAGATCTATTGTGACCAGCCTCCAGGTTCTATGTAGGCCCTACAGTAGCTCCCTTAACTGGGCACTGACCAAGAAAGATAGGATGTTCCCAGTTCGGATTGTTTTTATTTTATCTGGGTCAAGGATGTGTTTCCCCAGGTGGCTGTTTCTTTTGTGAATCAGCGGTTCACAGTAGCACAAGCCGTGTATTGGTGTTTCACGCTCTTGTTCGCAGAAACTGCATGTGTCAGTGTCCTTAAGTTTCATGTTGTGAAGGTGTCTATTCAACTTGCAGTGACCGGTCAAAGCCCTAACCATCACGCTCAAGTTACTCCTGTTAAGCTTTAATAGCTCGTCAGTACGTTTGCGAGAGTATGGTTCGATTAGTGCTTTTGAGTGTGTCATCCCGGACGTACTGTGCCAGTCTGCTTTCGCCTCGTTGAGAAGGCGAGTTTTCAAGTATTGCATGGCCTGGTTCTTTGAGATACCACAGATAGGCTCTGGGCCGAACTGTATTCCTTGAGCCCCAGCCCTGGCTAGTTCATCGGCCTTCTCATTGCCGGTTATTCCAGAATGACCTGGCACCCATTTGAGAGTGATTTTGTTCTTTTCTCCCAGGTCATTGAGTTTTTTCACACAGTCTTTTACTAGCTTTGATTTAAGGGTGTTATTGTTTATTGCATATTATATATTAATAGATTACTCAATGACTTATAATTTCACATAAAATTGTAAAATGTGAATATTTGATATAATTTAACTCAAGCTGACTTTAACTGTACGCAGCATTTGGACCACTAAGCACACCGTAACTTTGGACCAACGCGAGTCCAAATTTCATGTACTTACATCAAGCAGCAATTAAGTTACAACAACGTGGTTCTATCACTAATTCGTACACAAATATTATATTGTTAGAAATCAGAGGCGACATTTGTATAAAAAGGAGATTTAATGTTACACTGTTTCAAATATTCTACACTAAACGAGGCAAGTTGATTGACGACCTTCGTGTGATGAATGCGATGATGGTGTGATGAATAGAGATCGGATAATCGGATGCATATTTACCTAAAGTTAGTTTAAGACAAAGTATGGAAACGGCTTTTTATTGTTTTGTTAAATAAAATTTTTCACCATTTCTGTTTTTTTATTCAATTATTTAATTGATTATTGTTTTAGTCAAACTAGCTCACTACTTTCGTATAACACTCTTCATGTAATAAATCGTACATGGAACTGAAACTAAACTTCATGTAAATACGTATGCATAGTTGTATAAATAAACCCGGAGTCTCGGTCTTTTGAAAATAAATACCACGTGCTAATTTAGTAATTTTGAAACAATATCACTACGTTAAATTTGCAGTCCCGTATTTTCGCGGGATTTTTATTTAACAAAATGTATTTTAAAAAGCCGCTTCCATAATTTGTGAGCCAAAAATTAACTTTAGGTAAATGAATGAATCAAAAAAATCAAAATCTTAATTAACTTTATTCAAATATGACATTATAGAAAGCTCTTTTGAATCTGAATATCCTACAATCTTACTACATGCCAATCTTCTGATCTTCTTTATCAGGTGCCATTCCAGAACGAGAGCAGTGTGCGCGTCGGAGAAGGACCGCAGCTGCAGCTTTCGCGCCTGGAGAGGCAACATGGCGGGCGGTACGCTTGCAGCGCTGACAATGGCGTCGGACCTGCGCTGGTTACCGAATTCACGTTGCAAGTTCTCTGTGAGTATTAATTACGTGGAAGCTTTTGTTATACTACAAACAAAAGTAATTCAATTACTGTTGACTATGCTAGGCTGGCATAGTTGTTACACGAATGTAACCTTTTTATATTATTTTGTATACCTTTTGATACATACATACATACACTCACGCCTTTTTCCCATGGGGGTAGGCAGATATTACGTCTTTCCACTTGCTACGGTCTTTACATATCTCTTTCGCTTCATCTACTTTCATAACATTCCTCATACATGCTCAATATATTTTATTTTTATAGCTTTTCTTTGTTTTATATTTTTTGACGTTGTCAATTTTCATTCCAATACAGTAAGTGTCAGTGGGCCTTTTTATTTTGCTCCTGCCTTTACTTATTTCCAACAATTACTACTAATGGAATCTCTGTAAAACTAATTTAAAAATAATTATTTCTTTGTACGTACATTTATTGGTGTACTTAGAACTTCACTCTTGGCAGAATTGTATAAAAGTCCATGTTCTTTTGAATATGACTCACATTCTGAGAATAATTTTCTCAGTCCATTGATTGACTTTCACGGACTAATTATTTTATTATCTACATTTCTGGCAGAAAAAAAGATCCATTATATTTTATTTCTTGTATTAGAGATTTAATATTTTTGTGCCGCAAGATTTTAATAAGAGTTATTCTTAAATTAATATTTAGGTTTAAACTTTCGGTAGTACTTTAGTTAATAAATAACTTGAGGTTATAATTACCTACGAATAACTTTTTATATGAAAATATACATATATCAGACTATCAGAATAAATAAAAACACGAGTTAACTCGAGCAAGGGCACCGCATTTTTGAATCATTAGATGTGAATTTGAAATTCCAATACGAATACAAATCGTGCGCGAAATTATTTTCTACTGCTTACAATATTATAGATTTTTGAATCACTCGAATTCAGTGTTGTCATTAAGAACAAATTCCTAATTAGATGCCGTTTCACGCAGACAAATTAAAAATCACAACAATAAAAATTAAAATATATGTACTCAAACAATATCTACTTATTATTATGTACCTATTTGCAAGCTTTACATTAACCAGAGTAAATTTATCACAGTCAACGTCACTTCAGCGTTGGATATTCTACTAGCAGAAATTAAAAACGAGTGGATTGAACCACTCGTTGCACAACGCACGAAATGACAGTTCAGAAATTAGGCCAGTCATTAAAGCCTGAAACCCGAAAGAAATTAGTAACTCGCTAAAATTTTGAGGGG
The DNA here is from genome assembly GCA_036419045.1 of Scirpophaga incertulas. NCBI lineage: Eukaryota > Metazoa > Arthropoda > Insecta > Lepidoptera > Crambidae > Scirpophaga > Scirpophaga incertulas. The sequence continues at coordinate 1,123,675 of CM071647.1, read as the reverse complement.
TCATTAAGGAAGGTGAAATACCTTACCGTGTGATTTTGCAGCGCTCTGGGGTGTACAGAAAGGGTTGAAAGGGATGAAAAGTGATTTTTGTTAATAACATTGTCAAAAAAAATAGCAACACGCTGCAAACTTAGAATTAGGTTGTTCTCATTGTTTTGTAACGTGTATTAATTTTGCAGCGTTTTGCAATGTACGGAACATTGTTTATTATTAAAAAACAGTAAAATTTGTTAATAACTAGGGTAAAAAAATTAGTAACACGCTGCAAATTTGGAATTAGGTTGTTCTCATTGTTTTGTAACGTGTATTAATTTTGCAGCGTTTTGCAACTAACGGAACATTGTTTATAATTAAAAAACAATGAAATTTGTTAATAACAAGTACCCCTTTACCGTAGTAACGTTTACGTAGTAACCCTTTCCGTACACCCCAGAGCGCTGCAAAATCACACGGTAAGGTATTTCACCTTCCTTAATGACCCCTCAAAATTTTAGCGAGTTACTATTTTCTTTCGGGTTTCAGGCTTTAATGACTGGCCTAAATAGTGAATTCGGTAATTCGTATACGAATCTCATGATTTCGAATGCGAATTGGTTTTCTATTGTTTCAAAAATTCCTCTCCTGATGTAATGCGACTGTTTTATACCGAAACTACACCATACAAAGAACTCTCTATTGTAAGAACGCGCCCCAGCCAGGTTTTTTTTTTCCTCAGGAGAGAAGGCTGAGAATCCGTCATGGATACCAACGCAACAGGCAAGCAGGGATGCGGTGATTATGTCGGACTCCTGGTGAATCGAGGCGGCTCGACCCACCAGACCTACCGACTAAACTCAGCCTAAGCCTTTGGTCCTAATGACCCTACTGGCTTTTATGGAAGGGAGCCGCACCTCAGGAGAGGTACGGTTAGCGCTGCCCCATGGAGAGGGCATAAGCGCTAGAAGAGGCGCGGTTCTCCAAAGTGGGACCGGCCTGTATTGATTGGGAACCTACTCGTGGCGAAGCAGAAGGCTGCCGAATAGGGGGAGACAAGGGAGGCGACGGCTCAGACGCCGCCGCTCGCAGGTCTAGAAGGTCCTGCGTTAATTGATTAGGGGGGTCGCTTAGGTCGCGGTCTGCGTGTCCTCTGCCAATATGGACTGGTCCCAGCCAGGTGTCTTACGGTCGGCTTAAGAAGAACCGATTCGAGTCAAGGCAGGCCCCCCGATCCTCGCGCCCTAGGCTGCCTTAATCAGGCACTGAATCTAAGTAGTACAAAACAAAGGAACTACTCATAGTTACACACAGTAAAATTATTGTGTCCCTGCATAATATAATCATAAATATCTTTTTCTCAAATATGTATGGATATTTGGAGCATCATTACGATAACCTTTTTGGAGTTAATTCGAATTGCTGTACTGGCCAAATATGCCAGTGTAGTAATGTTTTTCTCTAATAGTGTTTTAGCGGCCTAAGAAATGACTATGTAAACTCAAATCTGTTTTTAATCTATACTAATATTATAAAGAGGAAAGATTTGTTTGTTTGTTTGTTTGTAATGAATAGGCTCCGAAACTACTGGACCGATTTCAAAAATTCTTTCACCTTTGGAAAGCTACATTATCCCCGAGTAACATAGGCTACTTTTTATCCCGGAAAAATCGACAGATCCCACGGGATGCGCAATAAAGGTTTCGCTCAATAACTACTGCACAGATTTTCATGCGGTTTTCATCAATAGATAGAGTGATTCTTGAGCAAAGTTTGCGGTATTTTTTATCTCGGAAAAACGGATAGTCTCACGGGAAGCACGATAAAACCTTCGCGCCATAATCCGACTTCCGCGCATATGTAGGCGTGCGCAAAAGCTACGACACTTAACCCTCTATAGACCCAATCAGGCCACACAGGCGAAGCCGCGGTCAGAAAGCTAGTTATAAATATATTTATTGCTTCCCTACAGATCCACCGGAAATCACAGTGGAGAGATCATGGATTCATACTGGGGAAGGATTCAGAGCCGAACTACTGTGTACTGTCCTAGCCGACCCACCCGCCGAGGTAAGATTATTTTGAATAGTTTTCTTCCACTCATATTTATTGATGCTTTCTACGAAAGATTCTTTCTATGAAAATTTCTACATACGGATGCATGTTTGTTACTGTTTCACGTAAAAACTACTTAATGGATTTGAATGAAACTTTACAAATTCAAATTCAAATTCAAAATCATTTATTCAGTCTGGGCTGTTACAAGCACTTGTGAATGTCGAAAAGCTACGCCATCGGTTCGCAAATCTACGGCGGGAGACCTTGTACTGAGAAGAACCGGCAAGAAACTCAGCAAGGGCTGTTTTTTTCCCTGTATTAAATAAATACAGAGTCGTCAATTTGGAAAATGACTTCAATATTGATAATTCATGAAGTCACTTTCCATTACATAATATAATTAATAAAAATTTATTTTGAAAACATGCCTATATTAGGAATGCCGTGTCATACAGTTTTAAAAGAATATATTAAAGTTAAATTAAAATTATAATAAATACGAGTAGTACCCAGTATAGCAAAGAGCAGACTCATCTCCGCTGGCAGCACCCGTTCACGAGCATGACGCATGAACCAGCCATCGCTTCGCTCAACCATGTTTTAGGGAACGTCACGACCCGCCTCACACGACACTGCCGAAGAGATTTTAATGAGAGTATGACTACCCTTAAGCCACAAAAGGATACAAATTACCAAAAACAGGTACCCGTGTAAATTAGCACAACTAAAAAAAAAAAAATCAACCGCAGGACACGCGCATACAATCATTTAAAAACTAGTAATCATTTATTATGATACAAGTAACAAAATGTTATATAACAGTTTAATACATATTATTATGTTACACAATAATATAACAACACAATAATATAACTTACACATGAGAATATTAAGATAGGCTACAATTTATAATGATGTGAATTGTATAAAATTTGCCGAAAAGTGTCCTGCGTAGCCGAAGATGAATATAAAATGAACATACGATGGTACGTATTTATTCTGTGGACTCTATGTTTTACATATTGGATACATGAATTAAAATTAATTTATTAAATCTTTGGAAATGTGCTTAAGGGATGCTATTGAAAATTTCACTTACGTTAATGTCCTACCTACTAAAGGTATGCCATCCGTTGAAAATTTCACGTAACTTTGTCATACTAAAGGTATGCGATCCGTCGAAAATTCCACGTACGTGAATGTCATACTTAAGGGTTGCAATCTAACCGGAATACCGGTAGTTTTCGTAAAGCAAATGTAAGATTTTGCTGATAATACATGTACTAGCACAGCACTCAAACATTTCCAGGTGACGTGGTACCAGAACTCGTTCCCCATAACCGCTTCAGAGCGCGTCTCCATGGCGACCAGGGGGAACAACCACACGCTGCTTATTGCCAACGTGCAGCCTGAAGATTTTGGCAACTACAGGTAAAGAGTGAGTTGAGGTAGTGAGTGAATGACAGTTGGTGAGACAGTTATTGATAGTGACATAAGAGTTATAACAGTGGTTCTCGTTACTGACTTATCACCCACACAGCAGTACAGGTTACTTCTTACATGTTGCCTTTGACTTTTTTTTTTTATTGTATCGTTGTTTTTTTTTTGTTATAACTGTCAATATTCTAAATTCCTCGTGTGATTGTTCACATAGTTTTATGTTGAGATTCTTGTTTTGTGCTGTTTCTTGTGCCTGATGTCGCTGTGTCAAGCAGAATACCAGTGCAGTAAGCTATGCTTGCTGCTTATACTGAGCTTGCCACAGTTTTGGTATTATGCAGCGGTATGTGTTGTTGTTGTCGTCGGTATCGTTGTGTGGTCCATAATAAATTAATTTCTTTCTTTCTATTGCTTTCTTTTACAGTGGTACGTCTTCCTTGTTTACATTTTTCAGAAACACCGATTAACGATTTACCGTAAGCTTAAGAGGGAAGGGAATCGCGCTGCAAAACAGCGCGATGATGTGCTTAATTTGATGATATACGTGCTAATTTTGAAAATATTACTCTTTAAAATGTACTATTCATTTTGATCATATTCTTGTCGATTTAACATTTTGAAAAGGTGGCCTTATACCGCTGTGTGGGCGATATCATTGATTGGTTGCACATGTGAGAGAGTGAATGAAATTGACTGCTACAGATTGTGTTATAAATTATGTTACTTTGTCAAGAATGAAATTTTGTTTGGTGAAATGTATGAGAGAGGATTAAAAGTTATGCGTTTGATGGTTGATAACCTGCACTTCAGAGACCACACACACACACACACACACACACACCCCCACAGCTGCGTGGCGGACAACTCGCTGGGCCGCGCGCGGCGCCACGTGGAGGTGTCGGGCCGGCCCGGTGCCACTCTCCCCTCACACACACACACACACCCCACAGCTGCGTGGCGGACAACTCGCTGGCCGCGCGCGGCGCCACGTGGGTGTCGGGCCGGCCCGGTGCCACTCTCCCCTCACACACACACACACCCCCAGCTGCGTGGCGGACAACTCGCTGGGCCGCGCGCGGCGCCACGTGGAGGTGTCGGGCCGGCCCGGTGCCACTCTCCCCTCACACACACACACACCCCACAGCTGCGTGGCGGACAACTCGCTGGGCCGCGCGCGGCGCCACGTGGAGGCGTCGGGCGGCCCGGTGCCACTCTCCCCTCACACACACACACCCCCACAGCTGCGTGGCGGACAACTCGCTGGGCCGCGCGCGGCCCACGTGGAGGTGTCGGGCCGGCCCGGTGCCACTCTCCCCTCACACACACAACACCCCCACAGCTGCGTGGCGGACAACTCGCTGGGCCGCGCGCGGCGCCACGTGGAGGTGTCGGGCCGGCCGGTGCCACTCTCCCCTCACACACACACACCCCCCACAGCTGCGTGGCGGACAACTCCGCTGGGCCGCGCGCGGCGCCACGTGGAGGTGTCGGGCCGGCCCGGTGCCAACTCTCACACACACACACACACCCCACAGCTGCGTGGCGGACAACTCGCTGGGCCGCGCGCGGCGCCACGTGGAGGTGTCGGGCCGGCCCGGTGCCACCCCCCTCACACACACACACACCCCACAGCTGCGTGGCGGACAACTCGCTGGGCCGCGCGCGGCGCCACGTGGAGGTGTCGGGCCGGCCCGGTGCCACTCTCCCCCTCACACACACGCACACACCCCCACAGCTGCGTGGCGGACAACTTCGCTGGGCGCGCGCGGCGCCACGTGGAGGTGTCGGCGGCCCGCCGGTGCCACTCTCCCCTCACACACAACACACCCCACAGCTGCGTGGCGGACAACTCGCTGGGCCGCGCGCGGCGCCACGTGGAGGTGTCGGGCCGGCCCGGTGCCACTTTCCCCTCACACACACACACACCCCCACAGCTGCGTGGCGGACAACTCGCTGGGCCGCGCGCGGCGCCACGTGGAGGTGTCGGGCCGCCCGGTGCCACTCTCCCCTCACACACACACACACCCCCACAGCTGCGTGGCGGACAACTCGCTGGGCGCGCGCGGCGCCACGTGGAGGTGTCGGCCGGCCCGGTGCCACTCTCCCCCTCACACACGCACACACCCCCACAGCTGCGTGGCGGACAACTCGCTGGGCCGCGCGCGGCGCCACGTGGAGGTGTCGGGCCGGCCCGGTGCCACTCTCCCCCCCACACACGCACACACCCCCACAGCTGCGTGGCGGACAACTCGCTGGGCCGCGCGCGGCGCCACGTGGAGGTGTCGGGCCGGCCCGGTGCCACTCTCCCCTCACACACACACACACCCCACAGCTGCGTGGCGGACAACTCGCTGGGCCGCGCGCGGCGCCACGTGGAGGTGTCGGGCCGGCCCGGTGCCACTCTCCCCTCACACACACACACACCCCCACAGCTGCGTGGCGGACAACTCGCTGGGCCGCGCGCGGCGCCACGTGGAGGTGTCGGGCCGGCCCGGTGCCACTCTTCCCCTCACACACACACACACCCCCACAGCTGCGTGGCGGACAACTCGCTGGGCCGCGCGCGGCGCCACGTGAAGGTGTCGGGCCGGCCCGGTGCCACTCTCCCCTCACACACACACACCCCCACAGCTGCGTGGCGGACAACTCGCTGGGCCGCGCGCGGCGCCATGGAGGTGTCGGGCCGCCCGGTGCCACTCTCCCCTCACACACACACACACCCCACAGCTGCGTGGCGGACAACTCGCTGGGCCGCGCGCGGCGCCACGTGAGGTGTCGGGCCGCCCGGTGCCACTCTCCCCCTCACACACGCACACACCCCCACAGCTGCGTGGCGGACAACTCGCTGGGCCGCGCGCGGCGCCACGTGGAGGTGTCGGGCCGGCCGGTGCCACTCTCCCCTCACACACACACACGCCCCCACAGCTGCGTGGCGGACAACTCGCTGGGCCGCGCGCGCGCCACGTGGAGGTGTCGGCCGGCCCGGTGCCACTCTCCCCCTCACACACACACACACCCCCACAGCTGCGTGGCGGACAACTCGCTGGGCCGCGCGCGGCGCCACGTGGAGGTGTCGGGCCGGCCCGGTGCCACTCTCCCCCTCACACACACACACACCCCACAGCTGCGTGGCGGACAACTCGCTGGGCCGCGCGCGGCGCCACGTGGAGGTGTCGGGCCGGCCCGGTGCCACTCTCCCCCTCACACACACACACACCCCCACAGCTGCGTGGCGGACAACTCGCTGGGCCGCGCGCGGCCCACGTGGAGGTGTCGGGCCGGCCCGGTGCCACTCTCCCCCTCACACACACACACACCCCCACAGCTGCGTGGCGGACAACTCGCTGGGCCGCGCGCGGCGCCACGTGGAGGTGTCGGGCCGGCCCGGTGCCACTCTCCCCCTCACACACACACACCCCCACAGCTGCGTGGCGGACAACTCGCTGGGCCGCGCGCGGCGCCACGTGGAGGTGTCGGGCCGGCCCGGTGCCACTCTCCCCTCACACACACACACGCCCCCACAGCTGCGTGGCGGACACTCGCTGGGCCGCGCGCGGCGCCACGTGGAGGTGTCGGGCCGGCCCGGTGCCACTCTCCCCCTCACACACACACACGCCCCCACAGCTGCGTGGCGGACAACTCGCTGGCCGCGCGCGGCGCCACGTGGAGGTGTCGGGCCGGCCCGGTGCCACCTCCCCCTCACACACACACACCCCCACAGCTGCGTGGCGGACAACTCGCTGGGCCGCGCGCGGCGCCACGTGGAGGTGTCGGCCGGCCCGGTGCCACTCTCCCCCTCACACACACACACGCCCCCACAGCTGCGTGGCGGACAACTCGCTGGGCCGCGCGCGCGCCACGTGGAAGGTGTCGGGCCGGCCCGGTGCCACTCTCCCCTCACACACACACACGCCCCCACAGCTGCGTGGCGGACAACTCGCTGGGCCGCGCGCGGCGCCACGTGGAGGTGTCGGGCCGGCCCGGTGCCACTCTCCCCCTCACACACACACACGCCCCCACAGCTGCGTGGCGGACAACTCGCTGGGCGCGCGCGGCGCCACGTGGAGGTGTCGGGCCGGCCCGGTGCCACTCTCCCCTCACACACACACACGCCCCCACAGCTGCGTGGCGGACAACTCGCTGGGCCGCGCGCGGCGCCACGTGGAGGTGTCGGGCCGGCCCGGTGCCACTCTCCCCCTCACACACACACACGCCCCCACAGCTGCGTGGCGGACAACTCGCTGGGCCGCGCGCGGCGCCACGTGGAGGTGTCGGGCCGGCCCGGTGCCACTCCCCCTCACACACACACACGCCCCCACAGCTGCGTGGCGGACAACTCGCTGGGCCGCGCGCGGCGCCACGTGGAGGTGTCGGGCCGCCCGGTGCCACTCTCCCCCTCACACACACACACGCCCCCACAGCTGCGTGGCGGACAACTCGCTGGGCCGCGCGCGGCGCCACGTGGAGGTGTCGGGCCGGCCCGGTGCCACTCTCCCCCTCACACACACACACGCCCCCACAGCTGCGTGGCGGACAACTCGCTGGGCCGCGCGCGGCGCCACGTGGAAGTGTCGGGCCGGCCCGGTGCCACTCTCCCCCTCACACACACACACGCCCCCACAGCTGCGTGGCGGACAACTCGCTGGGCCGCGCGCGGCGCCACGTGGAGGTGTCGGGCCGGCCGGGCCCCGCGCGGTTCCAGTCGCCGCCGCTGGCCGCGCCCCGCGGGTACGCGCTGGCCTTCGCCGTGGACTCCTACCCGCCGCTGGACGAGCTGCGGCTGCTGTACCGGCAGCTGGCGGTGAGTTCTCCACGTGCACTTTCGTCTTACTTGTCGTAAAATAGCAGTGTACTGTGTTCCGGATGTGAAGGATAAAATAGACAGCGAATTAACTAGTTACTCTGGCTGTCTTAAGTCACATGTTGGCAATGTCCACTGTAATTTTTTTGAGGGTTGTAGATTTGCTGCGATTCTCACAGGATGCATAAGCAGACGGTTGTGACCACTTAGCATCATGTTTACAATTTTTTTACTTAAATCGCACTTGCACTTGTAACGGCTCACCGCCGCCATCTTAAACTAAGCTGGGGCCCTTGGGCACACAAGAATTGGAAGCCCATTTGTAAAGTAAAAAACACGAATTATACTAAAATCTTTGAAATAAGTTTGCTATGCCTTCAGGGCCGCCCTGTGAATGGGGGCCTTTGGCAACAGGCCCCGTGTGCTCTTATGGTAAAGACGGTATTGCTAACCTCTTTATTTAACCTCGAGGTAACAACTTCAAATCAAAATAAGCTTTATTCAACATAGACCTTTACAGGCACTTATTGACGTCAAAACAAACAAAACAAAAAAAAACTTAAAATAAAAACAAAAACCTTGTCCGTACATACGAATAAGGAAAAAAAATTGACTCTACACCTGTTCGGAAATTGGGAGAGGCTTCTCGAGAAGAACAGGCACGAAACTCTGAAGGTCAATTAACTTCGCCTAATATGCGCACAATACCAATGTGTTTACTCACCACCCAACTTCCCAAAAAATCACCTTATGGCTTTACACCACCATCGTCAGGCCGTCAATAACTTACGCCTGTACGATATGGGGCTCGAAGGCACAGCAAGTTACGGCTATAAAAAAGCTATCAGGCCTGCAGCGTACTGCATGCCTGATGGCTACAGGAGCCGTTAGATCAACACCAGCCATAGCCTAGCCTTAATGCAATCCTCAGCCTCCCACCTCTAAACCTCTTTATTGAGAAGGAGATGATGGCTGGCATCTATAGGACTAACGCTGGCATAGAACACTGGAAATCCCAGACAATTAGGACACTATATCAAAAAGTGTTTGAATGTCCACTTCTTGCAATGACGACAGACGTCTTGCTTCCAGAAGTTAGCTTCCACAAGAATTTCACTGTGGAAATCTCCAAGAGGGAAGACTGGGCGCAAGGCCGACATAGAGATCCCTCAAATGACGGGTGTCTGGTGTGGTTCACCGATGGCTCCAAAATGGGGGCTAACGTAAGATGTGACATATATGGGGGCAAACCCAGGGTTAGCAAAAGCATAAACCTGGGAAAGTATGCCACTATATTCCAGGCGGAGGTCTGTGCCATAATTGAATGTGTACAAGCGAACCGCCAACGAAACTACGTAAACCAAAAAATCGTAATCAATTCAGACAGTCAGGCAGCTTTACTAGCAATAAACAATATCACACTTAAATCAAAGCTAGTAAAAGACTGTGTGAAAAAACTCAATGACCTGGGAGAAAAAAACAAAATCACTCTCAAATGGGTGCCAGGTCATTCTGGAATAACAGGCAATGAGAAGGCCGATGAATTAGCCAGGGCTGGGGCTCAAGGAATACAGTTCGGCCCAGAGCCTATCTGTGGTATCTCAAAGAACCAGGCCATGCAATACTTGAAAACTCGCCTTCTTAACGAGGCGAAAGCAGACTGGCACAGTACGTCCGGGATGACACACTCAAAAGCACTAATCGAACCATACTCTCGCAAACGCACTGACGAGCTATTAAAGCTTAACAGGAGTAACTTGAGCGTGATGGTTAGGGCTTTGACCGGTCACTGCAAGTTGAATAGACACCTTTACAACATGAAACTAAAGGACACTGACACATGCAGAGTCTGCGAACAAGAGCGTGAAACAGCAATTCACCTCTTGTGCTACTGTGAACCGCTGATTCACAAAAGAAACAGACACCTGGGGAAACACATCCTTGACCCAGATGAAATAAAAACAATCCGAACTGGGAACATCCTATCCTTCTTGGTCAGTGCCCAGTTAAGGGAGCTACTGTAGGGCCTACATAGAACCTACATAGGAGGCTGGTCACAATAGATCTTAATAGGTCGCAGTGATGCATATCAGCCCCGACTTACACACGAAGGACCACCCAACTTCGAGAGTTCGCTGTTTACTGACTTCACTGCCGCTTGGAAGAACGAAGTACGTCGTACCTAGACTTTGATCGAAGACTTCATACCAGAACTGTATTTTTCATTTTCATTCGCCCAAAACAGCTTTACACCATTCTTTTTAGTTGTTACAAGTGCAAATTCAACAAAATATACAGTCCACTGTATTTTATTTTACTAGCGACAGTCAAAATAATTATAGGTACCACTAATATTACAAACGCGAAAGTTTGTATGTATGTATGTTTGTAACTCTTTCACGTAAAAACTACTCAATGGATTTTAATGAAACTTCACAGTAATATAGCTTCTACATCAGAATAACATATAGATTACAATATATAAAGATATTGTATGAATTATTTAAAACACAGCAATACGAATTAAGTAGAAAAAAATACGCCACGCAAAAGAAATAAACTGTAGCCTACACTTATTCGTCGTTTGAAATAATATGAAATAGCTCAGAATAGAGCTGCACTTTGAAGCACACTATAATCACAGCATTGTAAGAAGAATCTTGAAGCACACAATAACTTCGAGTCACAATTTCTGGAGAAGCATCTTTCAGCACATCTTCGAGTCGCGATCCCAACGACGCATTCTATCGCGAGGTCAATGCTCCCGGCTCGAACGTCCGCACACGCCGCTGCCATCGGGGCAAAGGATAGTACTCTGTGGAGGCCACGCGCGCTGACCCCGCGAGCGCCTCCCCGCTCTTCACCCCGCAGCGATCCGGCGAAATGCGCATGCGTAAACAAACTCCCGCTAAAACTGAGTTTCGCGCCAAAACATAACTCCTACTATCTCCCACTCATTATGATTGGTCAATAATCAAAGATCATGATTGGTTTATAGCTTTAAGAAAAATGTATATATAGCATGTAAGGAAATATTACATTCATTCTCTCCGATCACATTCAGATTGTTTTATTACTGCAACCTAACAGTAAAAAACCAAGCAAAACATAAGCTACTTGAAATGCCAATTCTACGCAGACGAAGTAAATTCGAAACAATAAAACAATCCAAATTATATAGATGTAGAGGTAGATATGAATTCTATCAAATTTTCATTACCAAATGTAAGAAAAGTAGATACTATTGTTTAAATGAATAATGAAGTGGTAGAATTTGTTGAATTCACTAAATTCTTGGGAACTACTTTGGATCCGACTTCAATTCAATTCAATTCAATTCAATTCATTTATTATTCATAAACATGGGTACAATATACATGTTATTTAAAAGTTATGAACAGCCATGATTCGCCGATTTGGCATATGAAAATAATGTTTTTAATTTACATTATATAATATTACCAATTACAAAAACAGTCAAAATGTCAGATTTTTAAAATTACAATAGGTTTTTTAACTTGTATGTCAGCATTAAAATTAATATTATAGTAGTACGGATGTCGCTTATAAATTTATACACAACTAACATGGAAGACTATAACATTTTTTTTTTTTTTTATAATAAATTACAGCGATAGAAAACTATATAAACTTGTCATTCAAAAATGTATTTAACTCATAGTATGTTTTTTCAGTAAGGAAGCCATTGAGTGTAGACTTAAATCGCTTATTGTCAATTATTGTTCGCAATGGGATCCACATATTGAGACCCTATCAACAACTTACAGATGTTGAAACGGCATGATTTATTTACTTTAATCATTTTCACAGTGTTATGTCCTATTATGGGGGTCGATTCTTCAGAAAAGAGCAGTCCGCGTAATTTGTGATTTGCGAGCAAGGGATTCTCATAGATTTTTTTAAAGAGATTGAGATAATGACTTTGTTGGGTCAGTATATTTATGAAAAATTTATGTGTATATATATGTAAAAATTGTAACACAGTTCATGCTAATTTTCAAATGCATAATTTAAACAAAAGAAATAAAAATAACCTTTCCAATGTACAAGCTACAAAAAACTAGAGGTTTGTTTATGGGCAAATGTAAAAATTTTTATAGCCAGATTCCACATAGTGTAGCTGAATTGCTTTTTCATAAGTTCAAAGTACATATTAAAAACACGCTAATGAGTAAGGGCTAGTACAAAGCCAATGATTATTTAAATGATGCCAATGCTTGGTGTTGATTTGAAGACTACACTTTAACGTGTAAATATTTATTTTCCCGTATAAATTGTACACACATATATACGTTGTATGGTAACGACATAATTTATTGTAAATGTTATTTACTTTTGATAAAGCTGATAAGATTCTTCTTATCAGCAGCCATTCTTCTTACCAGCTAAAAAATACGTCCTAGAGACCTATTTTTGAATTACGAATGCGATTTCGAAATCACCGCTGACTAAACAGTCAGCGGTGACTTTGAGGTCACGGTTTCCTAAACATCCAATTTTTGAAAGTTGATCGCAGAGCTGCCAACATAGATAAAGTACACACATAAATGTAAGAGTTCGGTTCCACGCAGAACGTAGCCGCTGCCGGTTATTGCCGGCTTAACCATTATGGATTATGGATATATATATATATAGACTAAAAAATCAACACATTAACATCAGACTCTTGTCAATATGTTCTCTAAACAAAACACAGATAGTATTTCCACAAGTATGACATGATTACGGTGATTATTAGTCACATTGGTGATTTCTAAGTCGCATTCGTAATTCAAAAATAGGTCTCCTGAATGTGTGGTAGGGAAAAACATTTGGACGATTCAGAAGAGCTGTCTATAAAGTGATAGTTGAATAAAGTCGATGTCGGCGGGCAGATAAACGAGTCGTTCCAAGCGGCGGGCCGCTGGCACGACGTGGTGCTGCCCGCGCCGCCGGCCACGGGCGCGCTCACGCACCGCGTGCAGCACGAGCTCACCGGCCTCGCGCCCGGCGCCGTGTACGAGGCCATCGTGCAGGCCAAGAACCGCTACGGCTGGAACGAGGTGACTGCCTGCCTGCCTGCCCACTGCCCACTGCATGCCCACTGCACACAGCCTGCCTACTGTCCACTGCCTGCCCACTGCCCACTGCATGCCCAATACCCACTGCCTGCCCACTGCCTGCCCACTGCCTGCCCACTGCCTGCCCACTGCCTGCCCACTGCCTGCCCACTGCATGCCCACTGCATGCCCACTGCTCACTGCCTGCCCACTGCATGCCCAATGCCCACTGCCTGCCCACTGCCCACTGCATGCCCAATGCCAGCCCACTACACATTGCGTTCCCACTGCCCACTGCCTGCCCACTGGCCACTGTCTGTCCACTGTATGCCCAATGTCCACTGCCTGCCCACTACCTACACTTACACACACGAACACCTGGCGTGCGCCGGCCCGCTACTAAATACGTTCACTTCGTTGATCGTTAAAGCATAACTTTTATTTTAGAATAATAACAATATAACAAAGCTTACTTTATTCCGTGCAAAAAAAAAAAGAAGTGTGATACAATATAGGCAATAATAACAAAAGTTACAATAAAATTAAAGATTCACATACAGAATTCTAGAATTGCGATGACATTGCAGAGCTAAAATAAATATTAAATTCATTTGTAAGCTGCATATTTGATAAATCCTTCCTAGTTAATTTTTTATATCATTTTTGCATGGGAGTCCATGAGTTAAAGCAGGATCTTTGAGTAAAAGCCTCTTCCAAGCTATATACCACTTGTTTCTGTTTTTGACTATGTTTAGCCAACCTCGGCCTGCTATAGCCGCCAATTCATCCAGCTCCAGCCAGCCGTCCTGCGCAAATCATCACTCCACCTTGCCTGAGGACGTCCTACACTACGTTTGCCGTTTCGCGGTATCCACTCTAGAACACGTTTCCCCCAACGGCCATCGGTTCTACGGCTAACATGGCCAGCCCACTGCCACTTCAGTTTGCTAATCCTGTGGACTATGTCGATGACTTTGGTCCTCTGACGTATCACCTCATTTCTGATGCGATCCCTCAGAGAAACGCCGAGCATAGCCCTTTCCATAGCCCGCTGAGCGACTCTGAGCTTGTGGACTAGTCGTGCCGTCAGTGTCCACGTTTCGGCTCCGTAAGTCATTACGGGTAGGACGCACTGATTGAAGACTTTCGTCTTTAGGCACTGTGGGATCGACGACGTAAAGACTCGACGTAGTTTCCCAAATGCCGCCCAACCCAACTGAATCCTCCTATTCACCTCGTTCTCAAAGTTGTTTTTGCCTAACTGCAGTATATTTATAAGAAATACTAGCGACTTATGTGTAATGCTTATGTAAATATACCTACTACAAAATGTCGTTATACACAACTCTCGCTCACAGCTCACAGCTTTTTTATCATAAGACAATACAAACATGTTTTGCTTAGAGCGCAAAAACGTGCTTATTTACGACATCACATTAGAAACCTCTAAATTTATCAATGTTTCTCTACTATATTATGCATGTATTATACATATGAAGCTTCCTTAACCCGGCGTGAGTGAGGTTGGGTATGTCATACCCGAAAAGTTTCTAAACGCAGATATTTTAATGTTACTGTTGCCATGCAAGTCCTGGTGTTTCAGTAGCTGGAGGTAAAGATGCAAGGGGTGAGGTACAGTATCGAGTTTAGTGTTGCACCGGCGGCGACGGCAAATACACATGCGTACCCGCGGCTGGGGTACGGAATTGTGTTGATTTGTAGGTGTAATTTTGGTGCTCTATTACATGATCTCACAAGACTTTTCAGTTCCTTTTTTTATTTATAATAATTAGAAGACACTATTGTTATATGTATTGATTTACCAAAGTTGGAATTTTGTTAGATTTTTATGGCAAAAGAAATTAATTGCCTAAATTTGAATTTTTCGAAAATAATTTAGATATTTTGTTATTTCAATAAAAAATAATGCTGCTTTACTTAATGTTCGGATTTTATTTACTAATCTTGTTGAATAGTTACTATTATTAATATATCTTAAGCATTAATGCTAATTACACAATCATAGTATCAACAATTTTACATCAAAATTTTGGGTATATCATACCCACATCATAGCTGGTGTAACAATTTCTCACCTCGTTCACGCCGGGTTAAGAATCACTCTATCTATTAAAAAAACCGCATCAAAATCCGTTGCGTAGTTTTAATCTGTACTATGTGGTGATTTATGTTTTTCTTTCCAGGTCAGCGATATATTCCAATTCCACACATTGGGCGCTCACTCGGAACACCTCGACGAACTCACACTTTTGTCCTCGTCCTCCAGACTCAGCTTCAAGAGCTTCCTGTATATGCTAGTCATCTTCATGGTCATGGTCCGCCCCTGATGGTGGAACAGGGCGGCTCATCGCCGTCACCTCCAATTCCGAAGCGCCATAAGGCGGAGGAAGGGATAAACTGACAAGAGGCTAGGGTGGAGATGAAAGGGAACTCGATACTGTTGATAGTTGATATTGTTAGCGAATTTAGGGTCTGCAAATTATGTCACACCTTGAAGTATGGGAACGAGGCTACGAACTGGGATAATTTATGATAATAGGGACGTGACAATTTCAAACGTTTAATCTATAATAATATTATAAAGCTTTTTTGTTTGTTTGAACGCGCTAATCACAGGAACTCCGGGTTCGAATTGAAAAATTATTTTTTTATTGAATAGACCATTTATCAAGAAATGCTTTAGGCTACATAAAATCACACTGCGACTAATAGCAGCGAAAAAATAATGGAAAATGTAAAAAAAACGAGGAAAATTATTCATCTTTGAGGGCTTCCGTTGCGTGCGCTGCGAAAATGGTTCAAGATACCAAAAAAATATGTATGAAAGAATTATTCCTCTTGAAATGATCTAAAAAAATGTCCACGACAGTATATATCTAACTTTTAAAGTTAACTCAGTAGAGTCGTTTTTATGGTAATCAAATTTGGTCGAAATTAATGCACTATTACCAATTAATTGTTAGAGTTGTATCAATTTAATAATATTAATCTTTATCAAAATAAATGTGTTGTTGATAAATATTATTTAATTGTGAACAAAATTGTCTATGATGCTCAAAATAACTATTCCACGCGGACGAAGTCGCGGGCACAGCTAGTACAGGATATTTAAACTGTTTTGTCACACAAAAGGAGTGAGTGTCACAAACGTGACCAATTGTGACAGGAATCCGTATCGATCAAAATCATGAAATTTGTGGTTATGTGTTTGCGTTTCGTTGATTTTTGAGTTTCGTTTTAGCATGATCATATAAATGTTTGCTATTGGCCCATTCGTTTAAAAATATTCGCGATGAAAACATAATAATTATCTCTCTAACTTATAATGAAAAAAGAAAGTGATTCATTTTAACGGTTTTTAATAAAACGTAAAACAAGTATACATTTACTTAAAATTATCATGTATAAATATTTTAAATATGATGAGCCTTAATTTTCAAATAGTATTTCATATTTCTTTTCTTTATTATTAATAATTTTGAGGATAAGTTTCATCATATTATCATCACTATATTTTTAGTCAGATAATTTAATAATAATAATTTCATATCTCAACTCATCATTTCAAATTTGTATATTTTTCAGTTATAGTAAAGTAATATGTAAAACATTTAACTTAACTATCAACAGTTTTCGAGATTTCCTATAAAATCACGGTTACGGAACTTGCATAGTGTTTTTTGACTGACAAGAAATATAGTTATTAAACACGTGAACTAATAATACAGACAAAAGACCCATCTCTTTCATTCTAGTCATGTTTAATATGGAAAAGTGTATCGATGTGTATTTCGTGAGATTATTAATAAATTTAAAATACAAGTCGCGTTAAAAATGACTAAGTACTCTTTACTCGATAAAAGTGCGCCTATGACCAGACTACGGACTTTGGTTCAAGAAAACCGCTATTTTTACGCTTCCTACGTTTATTTTGCTGATCGTATAACGATTTGATATTAATATATTTTTAAAAATATATTGTACTAGTGATGTCTAACTTTTTTGATACATTATTAAAATCTTAGTTTACTATTATTTAATTGAAATTTGTATAAACTTTTTGATACATTATTAAAATCTTAGTTTACTATTATTTAATTGAGATTTGTATAAACTTTTTCGAAATATTATTAAAATCTTAGTTTACTATTATTTAATTGGAATTTGTATAATTTTTTTATACTTTATTAAAATCTTATTTTACTATTATTTAATTGAGATTTGTATAAAGCACCAATTTGCTGTCAATATTGAATAACTTATTTTGTTATTCTCAATATTTATTGCAACATTGTAAATTTTAATATATAAGGAACATTTTTTTTTATTACTCAAAAGAGATTGTTATTTTATGTATTATGGTAGAAACGTGTTTTATTATATACACATTAGTATAAAAATGGTGGCTATAAAAATATTAATTGTGTAATTGCCTTTACCAGCGTCTCTCAATTTAAAAATAATGCCATTTAGAGAGTTGTAAATAATATCCTAATATATTTTGTAGTTGAAACTCATGCGTCATCAGTTAAAAGTGTTTGATTAATATTATATGTGTCGTCTTTTAACATTATATCAAATAGTTAAAATACAATATCGAATAATCAAATTTAGTGTTTAAAATGTCGACTTAGATTGCAGTGGCCTAAATTTAGAATTTAGTTTGAATTGTCTTATTAGTGATTTAAAACTTAACAGCTCAGCAAAAACTTATATTCTTTGAAAATTTAGGAAATATTTAATTATGACAGTTCTATCTATTGATTGAAATATAACAAAATTATATACTTAATAAACATACAATAGTGTAGTTAAAAACTGTGCTTCATATACAATAGTATTCATTAAAGCACCATTAATATTTGCATTTTAATATAATGCCTATTATTTTAATTATTAGTCCCTTATACACAACGCTGGCTTATATAAGTTAATCAATTTATTCTCTGTCTTATTCTAACATTGGTCTAATTTCATATGTTGGAACGAGACACACACGTTGTTGCTGTAAGCATACCCAGTGCTTATATATTTTTTTTAATCTATATATTTGACTACCCACGTCCAACGCCCAAAATGTCATCTTTTACATTTTTATAGAATATAAAAAAATCATTTCAACTCATTTATAAATGAATTTAATATAAAAATCGTACGTAGATTAAAATTATGCATAAGCAATAAAAGTGTTAGTGATAATTTAGTGACTAGTACATATTTAATAAATAAATGATTATCGTGTAATATTTGAATATGTATTTTTAACTTTTAAAATGACTGTAATGTGTAAAGGTTTTGTACGTTTTTTTATTTAGTTTAATAATTTTCGTAGTTATAAATAATATCGTGAAGCCTATTTGATATTTGTGCTTGTTTATTACGAGGAAATGATTTTGTTTAAAATATTTTTGCGTAGTGTGTAGTGCTGCTGTTAATATTGGCATTTGAATGAGGGGTTTTCTGACAGTATATTAAAAAACATAGAATTTGTATAAAGACACAGATGCCACTTTTTTCCTAAGATAAATCAAAGTCATGTTAATTTGTCACAAAACAATTTGTAATTCTATTCAATGTTTTATTTAGAATATAATGTCTTTTCATCTGTAGCGTAAACAATCAAAATTTTTAAATATTATAAATCATGTGTATTTAAATAATCGATTGTAACTTTTTTTTGCATTAACTCCACCCATTTTTTCAATATAATAAAGAATCAATAATATTTTCCTCCGTAGTCCGTGCTTTTGACTGCCCTCATTGAGGTCGTTTTCTATTTCGTACATCGTGGTAAGCTTCGCCATTATCTATTGATTTAATACATATAACAAGTTACGCAGCACTTTACCTCCATAAATAATTTAAATCGCTAGTCTCCGACATGAATTCGCCGTTTGTACGGATATTAGATTTTTATCCATAATCTATGGTCTCTTACACGTACAAGTGTTTATTATCTGTGAAATGTGAGTTGACTTTAACCAAGGAACTTATAAGTTCCTTGACTTTAAGTAAGAACGTAACGCTATCTATGAACTTTTTTTATCTATGGTTTGGGAAACTTTTTAATCTATCACTCGGAAAATCCCTCGTTATTGCAAATAGTATTTTACAATAAATAAAATAATAATTTCAACTTGAAAATAACATTGACATATTTTCTTTTTATTACAGGAGACCTATTTTTGAATTTACGAATGCGACTTCGAAATCACCGATGTGACTAATAATCACCGATTTCTATAATTCTTATTTTCGAATATCACTGATGTGACTACCTTAGTCACAGGTGTGATTTCGTTACGAGCGCCCTCACCCACTCGTAATCAAGTCATATTTGTGGAAATGCTATCTGTATTTTGTTAGATTTTCAGTCTATATATACAACCATAATGGTTAAGCCAGCATAAAACCGGCAGCGGCTACATTTTGCGTGGAACCGAACTCTTACATTTATGTATGTACTTATCTATTGATGGCAGCTCTGCGATCGATTTTCAAAAATTGAATGTTTAGGAATCCGTGACCTCAAAGTCACCGCTGACTATTTAGTCAGCGGTGATTTCGAAATCGCATTCGTAATTCAAAAATAGGTCTCCTGAATTATTATATTGCTATTTATTAGAAGCATTAACACATTTACAACCAAAATTAATTTAGATAAAAACTATTACACGAACTTTTGCAATATTACTTGTAATGTATTTGTAAAATTTTTGAGCAATATTACGTACACATCAAGTTTTGTATATTTTATTTATACTTTCGTAAGTATATTTTTAATAAGTATAAGTTATTGGCGATGTGTATTAACAAATTTCTCTTATTTTATTTAACTTATGGAGTTGTTTTATTTATTTTTAATAATGAGTGATTATTCAATCTTCATATTATTGACGTCAAGACAAATATATTCTTAAAAGAATATAAACCTTAAACACGCAAACAAACGAACGAACAAGAACATAAAAAAATTACACCTGTTAATGAGGTCTAGAGTAATTTATTTTTCTTTCTTCATGGGGGATTTAAAGTAAATTTAAATTAAATAAAAATACCTAGTGACTAGCAATATTTTATTGACAAAAATTTACAAAAATTGACAAATACTTAGTCACTCTACTTAGAAAGAAACAGATCAGATTATAATCTATAATTATTATTATATGTACAGTTAATTTGGAAATATAGCGAAAAATTAGTAATTGTCTTATAAATTAAGTATTCTTCATTCATTACATGACCCTTGATTATTATGTTTAATTGATAACTTAAAATGATAGTTAGGTCGTAAACTGTACAGCTATGCCAGCAGACTAGTCGATCGACAATAGCAACTATCCTTGTCACTCCATAAGAGTATTCGGCTTTCATCGAGTTTGAATCTCAACTGTCAAATTTTGTTAATCGAGTTACAATACTGGTCTATCTATGGGAATTTTAATCGTCGTAATTTTTGACTCGTCATGTTATAAATACCCTTTATAATCTATTAGCTTCCGCCCGCGGCTTCGCCCGCGTGAAATTAGTTTTTGTCAATCCTGGTCCCTTATGTCTAAGGTACCAAGATGCATGGTCTCATCTTCAATTCAACCCATATTTCACCCCCACACTGGTAAAAATTTCAAAATGCTAGAACAAACGATTTTTCTTTCTTATGACGTGATATTTGACGAACTTGCATACTAACTTTCAACCCTTATTTCACCCCCTAGCTGGTCGAAATTTCAAAAATGCAAGGACAAATATTTAATGATGTCTTATCAAGTGCTTAAATACTCGTACTATAAAGCTTCATGGTTTTATCTTTTAAAATTAATAAATCCAATACACACTTTCAGCCTCTATTTCAACCCCTCCATCCCTTTTTTTCGAAATTAGAGCCAAAATAAAAGTAGCCTATGTTCTGTATCAGGGTCTAAAGATTGTCTGTACCAAATTTCATAAAAATCGGTTGCGAGGTTTAAGCGGGAAAGCGTAACAGACAGACAGACAGAGTTACTTTCGCATTTATAATATTAGTTGGGATGAACAGTGACATATATTTTTTTATGTTCATGTCTTTTGCTTTGCAAAATTGTTTTTTTAGATATTACAAGTTATTTATATACATAACACCATAACTAGGAGAAAGGATGACTTATAAAAAAAGTCCAAAACTCAGTACTTATGTTCACTAATACCAATTCTCTGTCATACTTCTTTTATATATAATGATTCGCATATCTATTTTTTAAAGAATGAAAGAAAGACAAACGTCTATTTGGTAAGCAAAATAACGGTCCGGAAAATACAAAGACAAACATACATATAGTATGTCATTTTATTACCAAAAATGTAGAATATTATCCTTTCATTTACTTTATTATATTATTATTTTATTGAATTATTATTTTCATTATTACACCAATTATATGATTTTTTTTTCAGTTATTAAAAGCCATCTGTGTAGGATTGGAATATTTGATTGATCTGTCACTAGCAAGATCACTCATTACTTGCCTTGTTCATCCTCATCACCAATCTTATACTTATCGCCATTTACAAGATTTATAAAACTTATATACTTACTTTATTTGTATAAAATTATTCATGTGATGCCTAAGAATGTGAAATACTTTCACACGTTTATTGTAGGTAATAATTTTATTTAGATAAACTATACATTGATATATTTACTGTGTACTAATTACTTCAGTATATGGTACGAAAATTTTATAGTTCACCAAAATGAATGTAAAAATGACAGGCTGTAGAAAATGCCTTTTGGTAAAATGAAACAATCCTGTATGTAGTAATAAATGTATACATTTAATACAAAATGCATTTTTATTTTTCAATATCATTAAGTACACAGAATTGTGATTGAAAGATTGACTCACAACCTATTAGTAACAAGAGTTCAATCCATACAAGAGGCAGCCACATTTGTGTTTCAATGATTGACTGACAGCCTATTAGCAACGAGAGTTCAATCCATACAAGAGGCAGCCACAATTGTGTTTCAACGATTGACTGACAGCCTATTAGTAACGACAGTTCAATCCATACAAGAGGCAGCCACAATTGTGTTTCAATGATTGACTGACAGCCTATTAGTAACGAGAGTTCAATCCATACAAGACGCAGCCACAATTGTGTTTCAATGATTGACTGACAGCCTATTAGCAACGAGAGTTCAATCCATACAAGAGGCAGCCACAATTGTGTTTCAACGATTGACTGACAGCCTATTAGTAACGAGAGTTCAATCCATACAAGAGGCAGTCACAATTGTGTTTCAACGATTGACTGACAGCCTATTAGTAACGAGAGTTCAATCCATACAAGAGGCAGCCACAATTGTGTTTCAATGATTGACTGACAGCCTATTAGTAACGAGAGTTCAATCCATACAAGAGGCAGCCACAATTATGTTTCAATGATTGACTGATAGCCTATTAGTAACGAGAGTTCAATCCATACAAGAGGCAGCCACAATTGTGTTTCAACGATTGACTGACAGCCTATTAGTAACGAGAGTTCAATCCATACAAGAGGCAGCCACAATTGTGTTTCAACGATTGACTGACAGCCTATTAGTAACGAGAGTTCAATCCATACAAGAGGCAACCACAATTGTGTTTCAATGATTGACTGACAGCCTATTAGTAACAAGAGTTCAATCGGTATAAGGGGCACCACAAAACATTTTAGGTCATATAGGGATGAGCAATATGTACTTTTGAAAGGTAGTACAAAAAGTGGCTGATAGTCAAACAAACACAAGGGTAATTTTCAAATAATGGGTTTCGATTATTATGAAATAAGACACCGTCCTCATAAGGAAATACGGATCCAACGCAGAGGCCATTTAAGCTCACTAAATGGACCCTCAAAAAAAGCAGAGCAATATTGGTGCGAAGGGTGCAACTTTATTGTGACCGGCTAAGGGTGTAGAGAGGTGTGTCTGCGACAGCGACCGAGACGCCATCGTCGTTGTGACATTATTACACTTCCACCCTTCGAGCATCTGCTATTATTATTATTGTACGGAACCAAGCTGTGTGTATTTATGATGCAGCATCATAGCTGAGGCGTAGCCTTTTTTTCTGCCAATTATATTAAGTGCCTATATGTGCAATAAATTGTTTTTCTTACTTTTCTTTTAGCAATAAAGGGTACCTATAGGTATAAAAAAAAAATCAAAAATTAGTATTATATTTTTTTAATAATGATCAACAATGACATCATTATATTGTATAAAATACAAAATTCTACAATATATAAAATTAAAAAGTATACAGGCTGGCAACACTAAGATTATAACGTGAAAGATCCTTAACGAAGCCTGTATACGGAGACAAGTGGTGTCACCGAAAATTTAAAGTAACACAAAGCAGGTAAAAAGTGCCACCTTTGAGCGATTGTCCACTACGTTACATACAGATGGTAACGTGGGAGTAAGCCATTAAAAATATTTTTTAAGAGTTAAAAATAGCTCCTCAACTATCGATTTCCCAAACATAATCCGTGTTATTCCATGACCTGGTTTAGACCTGGTCTAAGCGAAAACTCGGGTTTAACTCAGATTTTAATGAAATTGATATTACAAGACACGGTTTCCCCAAAGAACCGGGTTTATCTCTGGTTTAAAGATAAACTAGGGTACCCCCTAGTTTAAGTCTGGTTTCAAAATGAAATTATGATTTTTGATAGCTGACAATTCGTAGTTTGTGCATACGTATCTCTAATCTAACTAGATAGTCTGTGATTTGCGTATAGGTGATTTGTGTTTGCGGTTGTTCGGTTTTTATTGTTCTTGCTATTAGTTTATTTTCTCGATATTTCACGGACTTTACGGCTTGATAATGGATATTGATTAATTTTTGATATCCTAAAGGAAAGTAATTAAAGTAGGTAGTAATAAGTTAAATAATCATTGTTTTATGAACTTAGAATTATGCACAGTTAACATTTTAATTTTCAAAAATTCTTTATTAAAATATAAACTAGGTAAGTACACACCTTGTCTTCTTGGCACCAATTTATAGGATCTCTTATTATTTTCCATTTTTATATAAACAAAGATATTATTGTAAAATTCAAAGAAAACGAAATAATTTTGTTTAGTTAAATGCTTTGGTTTCAAAATTGGGCGGCAAATGTTGAATAGGTACTTAATTTACGTTTCAACAAGCAATTTTTACAACGTGAAATGTATTATTATATTTTGTAGTATATATAAGAAGAAATGTAAGAACGAATATTTTCTTTCATACTTACATTTCTTCTTATATATACTTTAAAATTAAATTTATCTTATAAAATAAATGTTTTTTATCAACTTTGTAGTTTTATTTTCACTATAGTTATGAAGTCGGTTACAAACGAAGCTGCGTGAAATGGAACGATTATTGGTTTACTAATAAAATTGGCTAAAACTAGGGTGCCAAAGCCGTTTAAAACGAACGAATGAATGAATGATTTTCTTTAGACTCGGGTTTTGGAAGATCGTACTTGAATTTGTTTTTGTAATAAAGTCCGGTCTAAACCAGAGACCTTGGTTTAGACCCGAACTACATAGACCTGGTTTAAACCCGAGTTTTAGAAGTTTTTGTAATAAGAGAGAATATCTTTAGTTTTATATCACAAAATATATTAGTATCATATATATTTTTAATATAAATTTTTAAGCCAGTAAACTATGCCAATAATGGTACGAAAAGCAATTTAAAAAATATAAACAAGCAGATAAATATACGCATTAAAATAACATTATTGCTACACTATTTAGTTAGCCACCCTGCATATAAGAAAATGGACCCAACGAAGTTACCCTTACAGGCTACACATACCTACACCAAAATAATAACAAAAATACATGAAAATAAATTTGCGACTAACTTCAGACCAAATAATATCATTAACAACTATTAAATAAAACAATTAATAAAAAAAAATATCAATATTTTTTACGAGTACACTCCAAAATGGAATATCTTTAAAATTATTGCTTATTTTTTATTGATAGTACTCCTTTATTATTAAGTCTAGCTATACATACATAAACAATATATTTTTTAAATCAATCAATAAATTACATATTAATTACACGAAATTTATTTAATAAAATGAAATAAAAACAAATAATACATAACCAAACAACATTTAAAGTTGTCAAAAGTTATTATAATTGTGAAAAACATATAAAAATTAGCAATGACAAACACTACCGCTCAAAAATATTTGGTCACCTGCATTTCGTATAAATTATATACAATACATTAAATAAAACATTTGTTAGGTTTCATTGTGATAAGTCCAAAATGAAAAAAAAAATTATTGTTATGTAAAAAAAATGCTAATAAACAGTTAAAATATTTATGAAGTAGTTTATTTAATCACACTTTTAACAAATATATTTTACTAGGTGGCCAAATACTTTTGAGCGGTAGTGTGGCTCTTATATCTCATCTTTAATTTTGTCTATTTGAAATGCATTTTCCTTCGTATATTTAGATTTTTTTATTTCGTATTTTAATACCAGTTCAATTATACGGAATGTAAGTTCTGCTATTTCACTCAAAAACACTGAATATGATATAATAATTCGAGTCAGTGTTGCTCAAACTTTATGCTATATTCGCGGCATATTTATGGAACGTATCCCCCGCGAATAAGGAGCTTTTACTGTATTTCAATTTGAAAATAAATAACGAGCATGTGATTTGTATACGCCAGCATATAAAGCTAAGTAAGTAAGTAAACTATGCGTTCGAGATTTAAAAAAAAAATGAAATTTGACGGTGGCTGGGATGCGTGTAGCGTCCAATATAATGAGACTTGGCTAGGGTATTCCAGTCCCCCTAGTAGATTCTAATCCTCTATGGGATTACAGTCCCCCTAGGAGATTCTAATCCTCTATAGGATTATAGTCCCCCTAGGAGATTCTAATCCTCTATGGGATTACAGTCCCCCTAGGAGATTCTAATCCTCTATGGGATTACAGTCCCCCTAGGAGATTCTAATCCTCTATGGGAGTACAGTCCCCTTAGGAGATTCTAATCCTCTATGGGATACAGTCCCCCTAGGAGATTCTAATCCTCTATAGGATTATAGTCCCCCTAGGAGATTCTAATCCTCTTTGGAATTACAGTCCCCCTAGGAGATTCTAATCCTCTATGGGATTACAGTCTCCTTAGGAGATTCTAATCCTCTATGGGATTTCAGTCCCCGTAGGAGATTCTAATCTTCTATGGGAATGCAGTCCCCCTAGAGTTTCCAGGCCTCCTAGGAGATCCCAGACCCCTAGTTTTGATATAAAATCAATTTGGAAAATACTAAAATAATTAAAATGATGTGTCATTCATCTATATTCACAATACACTTCATATAAAATAAAGTAGTAACAAAATAATATAGAAAAAATATAGTGCACCTTTTTGCAAAAAACAACGCAACAATTAAGTCTAAATAACTATCTATCTAACTATTATATCAACATTTCTTCTTTAATATATTTCTTTATTTTTGGTGAATTTATTTTATTTATTTGTATTTTTTTTAGTATATTTTTTGTAGTATCATCAGATAAACGTTTAAACAGAGTATCATAAATTGAATTATCGTCGAATATTTAATTAACAATCATTATGTTGGTAAATTAAAATAATTTTAATTAAATATGAATACATATTTTGATAAATATACATATTAATTTATTTTAATAATATTATGTTGCCATACATAATGATCAAGTTAACGTTTATACAGAATGATTCATTTGAATTTTAATTATATTTAAATAACGTTCATTTTGTCGTATATATAAAATCGTTTTGAATGAAAGAATACGGGACGGTTCACAACATCTTGCGAATCATGTAATTCAGAATGCCGCCATTCTTGAAGTACGTCAGGTCCACTTCGGTATCGAAGCGAGCCTTCACCTGGAACGACTTCCCCGTGGAGACCTGCCGACCAACACTTGTTTTATTAAATCTACTTTCGTTACTGTAATAAAAAAAATATGGTGTATGTATGTATGTATGTGCGGGATGTGTGGCCACCACCTGCACGGAGAGCAGCTGCCCCGGCGCCAGCTGCGCGGGCACGGCCACGTCGTAGGTCTGGGCCGGTGTATGTATGTATGTATGTATGTATGTATGTGCGGGACGTGTGGCCACCACCTGCACGGAGAGCAGCTGCCCCGGCGCCAGCTGCGCGGGCACGGCCACGTCGTAGGTCTGGGCCGGTGTATGTATGTATGTATGTATGTATGTGCGGGACGTGTGGCCACCACCTGCACGGAGAGCAGCTGCCCCGGCGCCAGCTGCGCGGGCACGGCCACGTCGTAGGTCTGGGCCGGTGTATGTATGTATGTATGTATGTATGTGCGGGACGTGTGGCCACCACCTGCACGGAGAGCAGCTGCCCCGGCGCCAGCTGCGCGGGCACGGCCACGTCGTAGGTCTGGGCCGGTGTATGTATGTATGTATGTATGTATGTGCGGGATGTGTGGCCACCACCTGCACGGAGAGCAGCTGCCCCGGCGCCAGCTGCGCGGGCACGGCCACGTCGTAGGTCTCGGCGCCGGTGTATGTATGTATGTATGTATGTATGTGCGGGACGTGTGGCCACCACCTGCACGGAGAGCAGCTGCCCCGGCGCCAGCTGCGCGGGCACGGCCACGTCGTAGGTCTGGGCCGGTGTATGTATGTATGTATGTATGTATGTATGTGCGGGACGTGTGGCCACCACCTGCACGGAGAGCAGCTGCCCCGGCGCCAGCTGCGCGGGCACGGCCACGTCGTAGGTCTGGGCCGGTGTATGTATGTATGTATGTATGTATGTGCGGGACGTGTGGCCACCACCTGCACGGAGAGCAGCTGCCCCGGCGCCAGCTGCGCGGGCACGGCCACGTCGTAGGTCTGGGCCGGTGTATGTATGTATGTATGTATGTATGTGCGGGACGTGTGGCCACCACCTGCACGGAGAGCAGCTGCCCCGGCGCCAGCTGCGCGGGCACGGCCACGTCGTAGGTCTGGGCCGGTGTATGTATGTATGTATGTATGTATGTGCGGGACGTGTGGCCACCACCTGCACGGAGAGCAGCTGCCCCGGCGCCAGCTGCGCGGGCACGGCCACGTCGTAGGTCTGGGCCGGTGTATGTATGTATGTATGTATGTATGTGCGGGATGTGTGGCCACCACCTGCACGGAGAGCAGCTGCCCCGGCGCCAGCTGCGCGGGCACGGCCACGTCGTAGGTCTCGGCGCCGGTGTATGTATGTATGTATGTATGTATGTGCGGGACGTGTGGCCACCACCTGCACGGAGAGCAGCTGCCCCGGCGCCAGCTGCGCGGGCACGGCCACGTCGTAGGTCTGGGCCGGTGTATGTATGTATGTATGTATGTATGTGCGGGACGTGTGGCCACCACCTGCACGGAGAGCAGCTGCCCCGGCGCCAGCTGCGCGGGCACGGCCACGTCGTAGGTCTGGGCGGTGTATGTATGTATGTATGTATGTATGTGCGGGACGTGTGGCCACCACCTGCACGGAGAGCAGCTGCCCCGGCGCCAGCTGCGCGGGCACGGCCACGTCGTAGGTCTGGGCCGGTGTATGTATGTATGTATGTATGTATGTGCGGGATGTGTGGCCACCACCTGCACGGAGAGCAGCTGCCCCGGCGCCAGCTGCGCGGGCACGGCCACGTCGTAGGTCTCGGCGCCGGTGTATGTATGTATGTATGTATGTATGTGCGGGACGTGTGGCCACCACCTGCACGGAGAGCAGCTGCCCCGGCGCCAGCTGCGCGGGCACGGCCACGTCGTAGGTCTGGGCCGTGTGTATGTATGTATGTATGTATGTATGTGCGGGACGTGTGGCCACCACCTGCACGGAGAGCAGCTGCCCCGGCGCCAGCTGCGCGGCACGGCCACGTCGTAGGTCTCGGCGCCGGTGTATGTATGTATGTATGTATGTATGTGCGGGACGTGTGGCCACCACCTGCACGGAGAGCAGCTGCCCCGGCGCCAGCTGCGCGGGCACGGCCACGTCGTAGGTCTCGGCGCCGGTGTATGTATGTATGTATGTATGTATGTGCGGGACGTGTGGCCACCACCTGCACGGAGAGCAGCTGCCCCGGCGCCAGCTGCGCGGGCACGGCCACGTCGTAGGTCTGGGCCGGTGTATGTATGTATGTATGTATGTATGTATGTGCGGGACGTGTGGCCACCACCTGCACGGAGAGCAGCTGCCCCGGCGCCAGCTGCGCGGGCACGGCCACGTCGTAGGTCTGGGCCGGTGTATGTATGTATGTATGTATGTATGTATGTGCGGGACGTGTGGCCACCACCTGCACGGAGAGCAGCTGCCCCGGCGCCAGCTGCGCGGGCACGGCCACGTCGTAGGTCTCGGCGCCGGTGTATGTATGTATGTATGTATGTATGTGCGGGACGTGTGGCCACCACCTGCACGGAGAGCAGCTGCCCCGGCGCCAGCTGCGCGGGCACGGCCACGTCGTAGGTCTGGGCCGGTGTATGTATGTATGTATGTATGTATGTGCGGGACGTGTGGCCACCACCTGCACGGAGAGCAGCTGCCCCGGCGCCAGCTGCGCGGGCACGGCCACGTCGTAGGTCTGGGCCGGTGTATGTATGTATGTATGTATGTATGTGCGGGGCGTGTGGCCACCACCTGCACGGAGAGCAGCTGCCCCGGCGCCAGCTGCGCGGGCACGGCCACGTCGTAGGTCTGGGCCGGTGTATGTATGTATGTATGTATGTATGTGCGGGACGTGTGGCCACCACCTGCACGGAGAGCAGCTGCCCCGGCGCCAGCTGCGCGGGCACGGCCACGTCGTAGGTCTGGGCCGGTGTATGTATGTATGTATGTATATGTATGTGCGGGACGTGTGGCCACCACCTGCACGGAGAGCAGCTGCCCCGGCGCCAGCTGCGCGGGCACGGCCACGTCGTAGGTCTGGGCCGGTGTATGTATGTATGTATGTATGTATGTGCGGGACGTGTGGCCACCACCTGCACGGAGAGCAGCTGCCCCGGCGCCAGCTGCGCGGGCACGGCCACGTCGTAGGTCTCGGCGCCGGTGTATGTATGTATGTATGTATGTATGTGCGGACGTGTGGCCACCACCTGCACGGAGAGCAGCTGCCCCGGCGCCAGCTGCGCGGGCACGGCCACGTCGTAGGTCTGGGCCGGTGTATGTATGTATGTATGTATGTATGTATGTGCGGGACGTGTGGCCACCACCTGCACGGAGAGCAGCTGCCCCGGCACCAGCTGCGCGGGCACGGCCACGTCGTAGGTCTGGGCCGGTGTATGTATGTATGTATGTATGTATGTATGTGCGGGACGTGTGGCCACCACCTGCACGGAGAGCAGCTGCCCCGGCGCCAGCTGCGCGGGCACGGCCACGTCGTAGGTCTGGGCGGTGTATGTATGTATGTATGTATGTATGTATGTGCGGGACGTGTGGCCACCACCTGCACGGAGAGCAGCTGCCCCGGCGCCAGCTGCGCGGGCACGGCCACGTCGTAGGTCTGGGCCGGTGTATGTATGTATGTATGTATGTATGTATGTGCGGGACGTGTGGCCACCACCTGCACGGAGAGCAGCTGCCCCGGCGCCAGCTGCGCGGGCACGGCCACGTCGTAGGTCTGGGCCGGTGTATGTATGTATGTATGTATGTATGTATGTGCGGGACGTGTGGCCACCACCTGCACGGAGAGCAGCTGCCCCGGCGCCAGCTGCGCGGGCACGGCCACGTCGTAGGTCTGGGCCGGTGTATGTATGTATGTATGTATGTATGTGCGGGACGTGTGGCCACCACCTGCACGGAGAGCAGCTGCCCCGGCGCCAGCTGCGCGGGCACGGCCACGTCGTAGGTCTGGGCCGGTGTATGTATGTATGTATGTATGTATGTGCGGGACGTGTGGCCACCACCTGCACGGAGAGCAGCTGCCCCGGCGCCAGCTGCGCGGGCACGGCCACGTCGTAGGTCTGGGCCGGTGTATGTATGTATGTATGTATGTATGTGCGGGACGTGTGGCCACCACCTGCACGGAGAGCAGCTGCCCCGGCGCCAGCTGCGCGGGCACGGCCACGTCGTAGGTCTGGGCCGGTGTATGTATGTATGTATGTATGTATGTGCGGGACGTGTGGCCACCACCTGCACGGAGAGCAGCTGCCCCGGCGCCAGCTGCGCGGGCACGGCCACGTCGTAGGTCTGGGCCGGTGTATGTATGTATGTATGTATGTATGTGCGGGACGTGTGGCCACCACCTGCACGGAGAGCAGCTGCCCCGGCGCCAGCTGCGCGGGCACGGCCACGTCGTAGGTCTGGGCCGGTGTATGTATGTATGTATGTATGTATGTGCGGGACGTGTGGCCACCACCTGCACGGAGAGCAGCTGCCCCGGCGCCAGCTGCGCGGGCACGGCCACGTCGTAGGTCTGGGCCGGTGTATGTATGTATGTATGTATGTATGTGCGGGACGTGTGGCCACCACCTGCACGGAGAGCAGCTGCCCCGGCGCCAGCTGCGCGGGCACGGCCACGTCGTAGGTCTGGGCCGGTGTATGTATGTATGTATGTATGTATGTGCGGGACGTGTGGCCACCACCTGCACGGAGAGCAGCTGCCCCGGCGCCAGCTGCGCGGGCACGGCCACGTCGTAGGTCTGGGCCGGTATGTATGTATGTATGTATGTATGTATGTGCGGGACGTGTGGCCACCACCTGCACGGAGAGCAGCTGCCCCGGCGCCAGCTGCGCGGGCACGGCCACGTCGTAGGTCTGGGCCGGTGTATGTATGTATGTATGTATGTATGTGCGGGACGTGTGGCCACCACCTGCACGGAGAGCAGCTGCCCCGGCGCCA
Organism: Scirpophaga incertulas; assembly: GCA_036419045.1. Taxonomy (NCBI): domain Eukaryota; kingdom Metazoa; phylum Arthropoda; class Insecta; order Lepidoptera; family Crambidae; genus Scirpophaga; species Scirpophaga incertulas. The sequence goes on along the minus strand of CM071647.1, from coordinate 1,091,442 downwards.
GCTGCGCGGGCACGGCCACGTCGTAGGTCTGGGCCGGTGTATGTATGTATGTATGTATGTATGTATGTGCGGGACGTGTGGCCACCACCTGCACGGAGAGCAGCTGCCCCGGCGCCAGCTGCGCGGGCACGGCCACGTCGTAGGTCTGGGCCGGTGTATGTATGTATGTATGTATGTATGTATGTGCGGGACGTGTGGCCACCACCTGCACGCGGAGAGCAGCTGCCCCGGCGCCAGCTGCGCGGGCACGGCCACGTCGTAGGTCTGGGCCGGTGTATGTATGTATGTATGTATGTATGTGCGGGACGTGTGGCCACCACCTGCACGGAGAGCAGCTGCCCCGGCGCCAGCTGCGCGGGCACGGCCACGTCGTAGGTCTCGGCGCCGGTGAGCCCCAGGGCCTCGGCGCTGTCCCCGGGCAGGAACTGCAGCGGCAGCACGCCCATGCCCACCAGGTTGGAGCGGTGGATGCGCTCGAACGACTCCGCTATCACGGCGCGGATGCCCTGCGAGTGATCATAGTTCAGGCTCCCCCCCTTGTATCCCACCCCCATCCCCCCGAGAAGTGCTCCCCTAGCGCAGCCCGGGGAGCGAATTCCGAGGGCCCTCAGATGCGACACTCGATCCTGAGGACCCCTTAGTTTAGGGTTTTTAGTGGGTAGGCCTCCCCTCTCTCGACTCTGGGGGACCACCCAATAGGCGTAAGTAGCTGAAGTGCCTCTTCATAAGTTCAAGGTACATATTAAAAAGACGCTAATGAGTGAGAGGTATTACAAAGTCAATGATTATTTAAATGATGCCAATGCTTGGTGTTTATTTAAAGACTTTACATTCTAAAGTGTAAATATTTGTTTTCCCGTACAGATTGTAAAACACATACAGTTTGTCAAAATAGAGTAGAAATAAATAGGGGCGCCACTGTTGTTTAATGTAGCAACCCTGAAAGCAGTAGACATCGCTTATAAACATGAAAGATCACCTCTCTGGTAGAACTTCTGCTTGTTTTATTCATATTTAATATATTCTGTTGTATTGTAAACAAATATATCGTTGTAATCAATAATTGCGAATAACTAAATAAAATTTAATTACTTTGTTTACATAAATTACATATTAGTAATACAGTTTTAGGAATGTTGCTATCGTACAAAAAAGTTAATTCCGTTTCTACACTTTTTTGACAAGCTGTATGTACGTTGTATGGTATGACATAATTTATTGTAAATATTGTTATTACTTTTGATAAAGCTGATAAGTATCTTGCGCCCATTCTTCTCATCAGCTAAAAAATACGTCCTTACGTGGGGCAAAAAATTTGAACGATTCAAAAGAGCTTTCTATGAAATCTATATCGACGGTTAAAAGGAAATAGGGAAATAAGCGACATTTTGGTAAAAAATGAGTTATATATGCCATTGGACTAAAAATTTTCTGCTCTTTCGAATGCGCTTACTCCCATGGCTCTACGATGACTTTTTTGGCGTTTATGTCCGGCGAAAATTCAGGTCATTTTTACTACTATAAATAACGTCAAATCACTAAAACTATGAATACGAGAAACTGTTCCATTCCTATCTGATATTATAGCTGTTTCACTTTTCAAAATAATATCTTAATAAATGACGGAAATACGTCAGTGTTTCAAAAATTTAAAACTTTCAACGGCTCTCCTGAATATTTCATCTTTTGTCGCTTATCCCCTATTTCCTTTTAACCGTCGATATGAGTTTGATTGTATGGGCTGCTTATCAAAAGACAAGACGGAGGTAGGCATGAAGCCAGACCTGGTGAAGAAGAGGTAGAGGTACTGACCAGCAGGTAGGGTCCTTTAGCTGCCCAGTCGCGGCTGGAGCCAGATCCGTAATCCTTGCCCACGATGGCCACCAGAGGCACGCCTTCCGACGCGTACCTACAACGCGACACTTTGCTGAGACACGAAAGCTGTAACTCTGCTATTGTATCACCCTAGGGTTCCTCAATTCTCGAGCTTTTTTATTTCTCGGAGCACAAGAATTCTCGACCACTATTTCTCGAGAAACCTCGGGTTGTAGAGATATATGGAAATTTTTAAAAATATGTATGTTTTGACAATAAAACTACGCTTTTTATGCAATATTCAACAACATTTATCAATCAACAACATTTATTATTAGTTTCAATTGACTTTAACTTAAGTAAGTATATAAAATTTAATTAAACGAAATAAAATTTTGCGAGATCTTTTGTCATTATTTCTACACACAATTTTAGGAGTAAATAGTCTTCATCTTTGGGAAAAACAAATAATATATCTTCTAAGAACAATGCCATCATGTCACCACAATATAACTTAGTACCTTACATTATATACTATATAATTTACTTTAGTCTCTGTTTGTATTACAAACTTTTCTATTAAAATGTATAATTGAAACGACAGTTTTTGAATTAGATATAAAAATCAAACAATCAGACTAGCTTCATAATTATAAGGAATAACAATAAGGTACAGGCAATTTATTTTAGTACAACTTTTCAATATAAATTTTCAATATTTTGTTATATATAGATTTTTTTGTTACGTAAGAATCTAATAAATAATTAATAATCAGACTAATTATAATCACAATTTAAAGAGGAGACTGCTCCAAAAGCTAGCCCACTAGGTATTTTTATTATTTAGGAAATAAGCTTTCAAAAATACAAGGGCATTTAAAGCATTATCTGATAGTCGGTTTCGTATTAAGTTTTAAAAAATTTTACTTAATTTCTCGACCACTTTTTTCTCGTCTCGAGTAAGGCAAAGGAGAATGCCCATTGTAGTATGGACTTTAGTATCGCCAAAAATGATTTTGTACCATAATGATTTTTATGCTATATTGTAGATTTTTAACTATATATTCAATTATTAAAAACTATTTGACTCTATTTCGATGGGTAAAATAGAAATTAAACACCAAAGACTTTCAAATTACGAATTTCTCCTATCATCATTTTCGATAATACCAATTTAATTGTAGAAGATTAAAACTATAAAATGATTAAGTCTATCTTATCCAATAAATGTTACAACTATCCAATAATTCATATAAAATAATTAATTAATTTAAAAATAATTGTTTTAGCAACATTGATATTAGCTATCTGTATAAAGAAACTCTTAAAGCAGAATATTGTATTATGATTTTGCTTAAATCCTTTGCTTTGTGAAATCTACAAATGTTAGGTATTTAGTATAGTAGACAGTGGTGAAAATAATAATTTTCACCACTGTGAAAATTATTACTCGATTATAATAATATTTCTGAGATCAGCTTGATGACTATGTAAAACCATGTATATTTATGTATAGACAGATCACAGATTGGAATCTTAGTTTTGTAATAGTAATGCATATTCTATATACTTACATAAAAAAACATCTTTGTTTTACATAAAATAAATTCAAAAACGGCTGGATTAATTTATCTAATTGGCGGATTCGTATTCGTTACAAATAGCAGAATAATGACTAAAATATTAGAGAAAGCAGAAAAAAGACTAAAGAAAATTAATTGTTTTGGTATTCCTTTTACCCTTTCACGAGAGGACAGTAGAATGTATGGAATATATTTTTGACCAATCGATCCGATCGTTAATATATGGCAATACCGAAGAGACTATTTATCAATGAAATTAGAATATCATCAATAAAAATACACGGCGAATGAAATGGAAGTGAAATAATTACTAATTATTATGTGAATTTATCTCCGGCGAAGTTTCGGCTTGGTATATTGCAGAGTTTTGTTAAAAATTGTTACTTATTTTTTGGTATTAGTTTGGTTAAGGCACAAGGACGATTTACTCGTCGGTGATACTACGAATGGGCATACTCCTTTACCGCCTTTCGATATCGATTATTTTGTATATTGATCGAAACTACAATAATCGATTATCTCGTTTAAGTGTCAACACTATTCAAGTCCGGAAAATAGGAAAACAAGTTTAAAACTTTTTATTTAATTATTTTTTCACGAAAGTTGTATGAAAATAATAATCATGTAACAATTCATTAATAGAATATATTTTTTTAATTCAGAATATATTAAAATTACGACGCAGTGTGATATATTTATACATGTTAAGGGCAGTCGTTTAACCATCTCCTTTGTTAAACGACTGCCAAATGTACAATAAAATTGTTTATTAAACTTTTAAATATATAACATACAACTAACAAAACATTCGTAGAGCTTTTGCTTTTATACGTTTCATTTCGTGCATGATTCAACTTGTCTATGTGAGAACATGTCGAAACATGTTATTTTGTACGTTCGCTTATCAACGTGCGAGGACAAGTCGTATACTTCTATTCTGAACTAAAAGAAATTATTATAATTATTATAATTATTATTATTAATGCTAATTTAAATCTGCTTATTAACCCTCATTAAATCATTTTTATTTCACCATTCCTCTTTCTTGACTGCTTATAATTTGCTTCTGAATCCGCCTACCGCCCCTAGGTATCGCCTAGTGATGCGCCGAATCGCTGTTTTGGTGGATCGAGTCGATTCGAGTCAGAGTATACGGTATTCGAATCAGGACGCGATTCCCTGATTCGAGTCGAGTACTCGAATTCTATGTATGGTATTCGAATATTTCTAGACTCGAGTCTGATTCCTATACTCGAGCCTGACTCCTAGACTCGAGTCTAGAAATTCTAGTCCAGTCCAGAACTAGAGACCGATTTTAGAACAAAATCAAAACAAAAAGTTGCAGGTTCAAACTTGTTTGTAATATTAGGCCCGCGCCATTTCATTGCTTATGTAAAGTTTTGTGCAGTACAAGCGAGTTAACCAAACTCGACTCAGTAGGACTAGACTCGAGTCAGTTGGACTCGTGTAAATAGAATCGAGTTAGCGAGTACGAACCGATCCTTCCTGACTCGAGTACCGGAATCGAGACCAGCGTACTCGAATCAAAATAAATTGTATTCGAGTAGGCGAGTCCAAAGCAGGAATCGAGTCTGACTCGAATAACTTTAACTAGTCAATATATATATGATAATTTAGTTTTTATATATAGAAACTATAATAAATTCAATAAAAACAGTGATCTACATAATGTGAATACTAGAAACAAAAATAAACTTGCCGTTCCAATGTTCAGACTCCATAAAACTAGCTGTTCGTTCTTGGGGAAATGTATATCTATGTTTAACAAACTTCCGCAAAGTGTCATTGATTTGCCTTTATATAAATTTAAAATCCATATCAAAAAGACACTCATGAGTAAAGGTTATTATAAAGTGAGTGACTATCTTAATGATTACACTATTTGGGAATAGGGACACTATTCATAGAGCCATGTTTGGTAACAACATTATTTATAATATTGTATTATTTTATATGTGTATGTAAACATACATACGACTGTAATCGTATTAGGTATGATTGTATCTTATACTATATTGTATTTTTATATTATATTACTCGTATTATAATTATTAACATTGTAAAGAGGAGATAAAAAATAGACCTTCAGAGTTTCTTGCCTATTCTTCTCGAGAAGGCTCTCCCAATTTCCGAACAGGTGTCGAGTCAATATTTTTTTTCCTTATTCCTACGTACGGACAAGGTTTTTGTTTTTTTTTAAGCTTTTTCTTTTTTTGTTTTGTCTGTTGACGTCAATAAGTGCCTGTAACCGTCTATGTTGAATAAAGATTATTTTGAGTAGTACTCGGCACATCGCTAGTATCGCCCCCGTTGGGAACCAGTGATCTAGACGAGGCGATGAAGACTCACCTTTCGGCGGCGTCGTAGATATCCATGACGTCCCCGCTGGGGAAGTGCGTGGTGCGGGGCCCCGCGCTGGGCGCCAGCTTGTTGACCAGCCGGATGTTGGCGAACGTCCCGCGGGACATCACGGAGTCGTTCCCGCGCCGCGACCCGTACGAGTTGAACTCGCGGGGGGTCAGCCTGTGGGGGGTTACTTAGTTATTTATTTTTATTTATTTATTTATACTTCATGTACAATTAAAAAAGTGTACAAAGGCGGACTTAATGCCCGAGGCATTTTCTGCCAGTCAACCTTCGGGTGATGCAGAGATACAATGTGGTAGATGTACCAAAAAGATAGAAAACGAGTCAATTTACAAATATTGATACTAATAAATAATAGATTTATAATCCTAATACATAAATACAAACATATTATAATACACTAATATATAATAGGCGAAATCTTATTTGCGAAAATTTATAGGGAAGATATGCACAGCCTACTTTCTAATAATCTAAGTTTCAGTACCCAAACTTTCCTGGAAGAAAAGCTTACGCAACTTATTCTTAAAACTAAGTTTGCTCGGACAGTTTCTCACTTCTTGAGGGAGTGAATTCCATAAAAGAATACATTTGACGAAAAAGGAGGAATGAATTATATTAGAGTGGTGAGAAGGACATTTTAGAAGGCCATTTGAGGCAGAACGAAGATTTTTATTATGCGAGGAATAAAGGTATTCAAAGTGGGTACTGAGGACATTTTAGAAGGCCATTTGAGGCAGACGAAGATTTTTATTATGCGAGGAATAAAGGTATTCAAAGTGGGTACTGAGGTAACCAGGGGTATAAGGATTATTAAGTATGGAGTAAAGCGTCAATAAGGCTCTCATATCCCTACGCTGCCGTATAGGTAACCACTTTAAACGTAATCGGAATGCAGATACATGATCAAATTTTCTTAAATTAAATACAAACGAATGCAGTTATTTAAAAGTTTGTCCAGCTTATTAAGAAGATCTGCATTCAGATCGAAGTAGCACACATCACCATAGTCTAGGATTGGGAAGATTAAAGTCTGTACAAGCATTTTTTTTATGTCTGGCGATAGAAAATTTTTTAGGCGGTAAAGAATTCTTAAGATTCCAGTCACTCTTTGGCAAATGCTAGTAATTTGAGGCTACCAGCTAAGCTCAAGTTATCTGTTTTTATTTTGTTTTATATAAATATTTTATTAGTTGTTTATTTATACGTGGGCCCTTTTTTTTTTTCAACCTCCGATCGCTCCGTATAGTCGCTACGCGGGCAGAAGAAAGCGGGCATGCGCTGTAGGCGACAGCGCAGCTCTCGCACTACTAGCTGTTCGTTCTTGGGGAAATGTATATCTATATGTTTAAACAAACTTCCGCAAGGTATCATTAATTTGCCTTTATATAATTTTAAAATCCATTATCAAAAAGACACTCATGAGTAAAGGTTATTATAAAGTAAGTGACTATCTATCTAAATACTACACACACACACAGAAACGCACACACCCATACACATATATACACACAAATCCACACAATTCATAGAAATTAAAACTATAAGATTCACTGTACTGTATTAGTTGATGCATTGTTATTTTCTACTTGACTGCGCTGTGAATGATAATCGTCGACTATGGTCCCCAAGAGACAGGATTACCTAGTTTGGGGACTATGGGTAATCAAATGTAGAAATGTTTTTGGTAAATAAAATATTATTATTATTAAATATAAATATAAAAAAAAATGATCCACTATTTGGGAATAGGGACACTAATCATAGAGCCATGTTTGGTAACTACATTATTTATAATAGTGTATTATTTTTATATGTGTATGTAAACATACATACGACTGTAATCGTATTAGGTATGATTGTATCTTATACTATATTGTATTTTTTATATTATATTATTAGAGTGTCCCTCATGATTTGCCAATTTGGTTCTTAGAGCTTAGTCATAAGGCTGAGTTCAGTGTGTAGGTCGTCCTGTCAGGACTGTATAAAATCATGAGAGCGTCCCTCATGATTTGCCAATTTGGTTCTTAGAGCTTAGTCATAAGGCTGAGTTTAGTCGGTAGCTCGTCCCGTTTGGACTGTGTCTCCCCGAGAGCTAAGTAAAAGAGGCAGACCCCCTGGAGGCGAGGAAGCGCGCCGCGGGCGAGTTCCTGGCGATGGAGCCGGCGGGCGAGATGTGGTCCGTGGTCACCGAGTCGCCCAGCAGCAGTAGGCAGCGCGCCTGCCTCACGCTGCCGGGGGGGACAGCTCCTGCGCGGGGGGAGGGGAGGATAAAATAAGTTCTAGTTTTCACCTATCATCATATGTGCACTTCGTCAAGAATCACACTTATATAGTATGATTTAGTTTACAATATCCAAGCATGCGAATACTGCAACCAACAACGTTATCCACAAATTAAAAAAAAAACAAATAGTGCGCTACATTTGACCTCGGCACCACACAGCACACACACACTCATAGTACCTAACTAAAATCTTTACGTAACCCTGGATATAACTATTAAACTTGCTTTAGTCATTTCTTTAAGCAATAGTACTTTCTTGATGTACATAGAGTTGATGGGCCCATCCATACAACTATCCCTCTGGCACGGGCAACGGTTACCAAAAACAGGAACCTAACTAAAATCTTTACGTAACCCTGGATATAACTATTAAACTTGCTTTAGTCATTTCATTAAACAATAGTACTGTTACGCCGGTGGCTTAGTAAACTTCAAAAGTGATTTTCTGTGTGTGACTTAGAAACGTTTTCAGCAGGCTGAAACGTCGTTTCAGGCCGTTTCAGAAGTAGCTCTTTCACATACTAAAAAATCTAAATTACACCCAAGTTACAGTAGTTTTCAGGCGCCTGAAACATGTTTTCAGTACGTTTCAGGCTACCCTCTATCCAATGCGCAATAACCTGAAAACCCGTTTTCAGGCGTTTTCAGGACCCCTTATAAGCCATTAAGCCTACTTCAGTAAAAGGACATAAATTTCAATAGGAGTGAAAGAGATAGCAATAGTAGAAAGAGACAGAGATAGTTAGAACATTCGAGAAGAAGTATAGAATGAGAAAACATCATTAGAAAGAGATAGACAAACACAGATGTTCGAGAAAGATAGTACGGGAATATTCGAGTATTGTGTATCGAGAATATTCGAGTATCGAGACAGTTATACTCGAAACGTCTCGAACGCGCGACGTATTGGACTACACATTCGAGTGTGTCCGCGAATGTTCTGGCAAGAGTGGCAAGTATCTTAGGGGACTATATAAGGCTGTGTCCGGCCGCCGGGGAGAGTATTGTTTTGCGATACAGTGCGAAAACATCTAAGAAGTGATATTTGGAAGCGACTTTCAGTGCTTTCAGTGAAGTGATTAATGACTGTTAGTGTGGTAATTAATAAAAGTTCAGTGTTTTGGTAGACCGCCGTTTGATTTACTGACCCAGCTCGTAACAGTACTTTCTTGATGTACATAGAGCTGATGGGCCCATCCATACAACTGTCCCTCTGGTACGAGCAACGGTTCCCAAATACAAGAACTTAACTAAAATCTTTATGTAACCCTGGATATAACTATTAAACTTACTTTAGTCATTTTATGAAACAATTGCGGTTTATTGATGTACATTGAGAGTTGAGGGGCCACCTGTACAGTTGTCCCTCTGGTACGGGCAACGGTTGCCAAAAACAGGAACCTAACTAGTCTTTACGTAACCCTGGATATAACTATTAACTTGCTTAAGTCATTTGATCAAAGAATAGTTAGTTTTCTTGATGTCCATAGAACTAAGAGGCCCATCTGTACAACTGTCCCTCTGGTACGAGCAACGGTTCCCAAATACAGGAACCTAACTATAGTCTTTGCATAACCCTGGATATATGAAATATAACTATTGAACTTACTTTAGTCATTTCATTAAACAATAGTAGTTTTCTTGATGTACATAGAGCTGATGGGCTCATTCGTACAACTATCCCTCTGGTACGGGCAACGGTTGCCAAAAAACAGGAACCTAACTAAAATCTTTACGTAACCCTGGTTATTACTATTAAGCTTGCTTAAGTGATTTCATCAAGCAATAGTAGTTTCTTGATGTATATGGAGTTTAGGGGCCACCTGTACAGCTGTCCCTCTGTACAAGCAACGGTTGCCAAAAACAGGAACCTAACTAAAGTCTTTACGTAACCCTGGATATAACTATTAAACTTACTTTAGTTATTTTATGTAACAATTGCGGTTTATTGATGTACATAGAGCTGAGGGGCCCATCTGTACAGCTGTCCCTCTGGTACGGGCAACGGTTGCCAAAAACAGGAACCTAACTAAAATCTTTACGTAACCCTGGTTATTACTATTAAGCTTGCTTAAGTCATTTCATCAAACAATAGTAGTTTCTTGATGTATATAGAGTTTATGGGCCCATCGGTACAACTGTCCCTCTGGTACGAGCAACGGTTGCCAAAAACAGGAACCTAACTAAAATCTTTACATAACCCTGGATATAATGATTGTACTTGCCTTGGTCATTCCTTCGAAGAACGGTGGTTTCTTGATGTACGTAGAGTTGACGTCCCAGCCGTACAGCTGTCCCTGCGGGACGGTCAGCGCTTGCCAGGAAGGTGATCCTAACTCTATCTTAGCGTACACCTGTAATAGTTATATATGCAACTGTTGTATAATCAGGGGTATTAAAACACGAATATGGGTTATAATAGTATCACATGAGTGTTTTAATACCTAATTATAACAGTTGCATACAAGACTTTATATACAATCATGATGTGAATCCTCTATAAAAGAAATCCAATATTCGAGTGAAAAATGGGGGGAAATAACACGATAAGACGAGAATCCGAAATTACGAATTAGTCTACAATTTATTGTTCTTTTTTCAAAATTTTTGCGATCTGGTGGTGAAAATGTCATTGCTTGAGAATGTTCTTTTTTTTGAAATATCATAATATCAAGCGTTTGGATAATATAATGATCATAATATCATTGAGTGTTCTAATGCTGGCAATAAGCTAATTGTTATAGGTTCTTTTATAGAGGATGAATAGGATGATAGTAGATTAGTACATTACGATATTAGTGCGTTATGATGGTAATAACATGCGAGGCGTAATTTCAGAGCGTAATTGAGCGTATTAGCCAAAGTTATAACCAATACGTATATCGTACGACGTTTTTTTAACACATTTGCGAGGAAACAGAACAAAAAAAAAACATTTAACTAAACTCAATCTGTGAATGCACACTGTTGCTTTCCCGCCATTTTACTACTGACTGGAGCCGTGCGGCGATTAGGTCGAAATTTGAATAGCAACAGCGCGCGAAATGACGAATAATACTGTTATGGAATTTATCTTTTTTTTTAATATAATAGGGCAGCAAACGAGCAAACGGATCACCTGATGGTAAGCGATAACCGCTGCCCATGGACACCCGCAACACCAGAGGAGTCACAGATGCGTTGCCGGCATTTTAAATGAGAATATGCTATGGACTATAACTTAATAATTTACTTTGGAAACACAACGCGTTTTTTATGACCCGCTTTACATATTTAAAACCGGTGGAATTATATCAGCTTTACGAGCGAAGGTATTGATAAAACAACATTTTTTTATATGAGAAAGGCGGTTATAAACGTTCTTAATTTTTAAATGCGTTAAAATATTACAGTTATTATCTTCATCTTAATATAAGTTTTCATTTTTATACAACAAAAACAATTTGGCCCAGAGGAGACGGTTTTTTGTGGCCCCATTTTTTATTATTTTTCTACACTTTCTGTGTGATGTTTTTCTGATAGATCTCCCCTCTAAGACAAAGTTTCCAAAAATAAAAACCTGCCAACTTTTAAAATATAATATTTAGAGTCTCGAATATTAGTTTCTTTCATAAAGTTTTTTTTTTATATTTATAGGTTTTAATGAAGGTGTCAAGCTATTTATATTATTTTTCCGATGCTATTAATAAACTCTGATCTTACTGCAGATTTATTCCTAAAAATGAAACTGTAGATGCTGGCTGTATTGGGTAGTTCCTTTGCATTTTTATTAAATAACGAGTTACCTCCTATCATCGTAATGTCATTGTCAGTGTGACAGTGACATCCTTCTATTTTGGTAGTGGCGGTGAAGCTTTTGACATTGGTCATATCACATTGTGACAATCAAAATCGAAGTTGCCAATATAAAAAAGCTTTCGGTTGCTGTTTTATTTCAAACTTCAAAACCTTTTCCTTTTTTTACAATGTTTTGCAGGTTTAAAAAAATATCTTCTTACGGCTAAAGGTTCTTTATTTTTTTGTTCTTTCCATAAAATATTATTTTATTACTGTAGGCTGAGAGGGCCCAGCCACCATACAAAAATGGAACATCTGGAACAATGGACGGATCAAAGTCATCCAAAGGATAATAGAGAGAGCTATGCTCGGATTTTCTTTGCATAATTGTGTCAGAAATGATGGAATCGGCTGAAGGTCCAGGTCACCGACATCTCTCGAAGAATTGTGATACTTAAGTAGCAGTGGGTGAGGCACTTCCCTCAAGATATGGCCGGCGCCACTTGGGCTTCCCGCCCCTCTTCTAGCTCTTTGGGCCCCTTTTACGGGTCTGCACTGCATCGCCCTCACGATTTTTACCCCTTCCGTGGCCGGGGGGCGTCGTTGGTGGCGGAGATCGCGGAAGGTATTGTAGCCTCCCCCGAGGAGGGCTTCCCTGTAGGCAAGGGAGCGGAGACTAGGGGTTCCCGGAAGTCGCTTGGCGTTTCCCGGGGGTTCCCTACATGCCTGAGGAAGGCCATCCGAGGTTTTTAGGAGGAGGAGGTTTAGGCCTCCCCCTCCAAAAAAAAAAAGGGCGATGGCCGCAAGCAGCCAAGACTGACCAGGAGTGGTGATTCTTGACCTATGTCCAACTGTCGACTATTGGCTTAAAACGATGATAAATAATAGCTAGTCTGTTGTAATAGCTATTAATTGTGCAACATCAATTAGATCACGGAGCAATAACTTTAGGCAGTGTATTTAACAATTTAGCTTGTAAGCATATTTGATAATATAGTGTTTAATTAAGTGATCTTTAAACTTCTTGCCATATCAGAAAATATTTACTTCAAAATAAATTGGCGAATTTCCAACCCAGCGATCAGCTTCAATCCTTAAATAAAGAGTATGAAGATCAAAGGTACCTCCTTGAACATTCTGGGTATGACGTGCTGGTCCTCGACGGCCTGGATTTCGGCGCGAGTGGGCCAGATGTCACGGAGGAATACAGGCGAGCCATCCTTGCGTTTGCCTGTACAACATAAACGGGATATTATAAACATAATCTGTGAAAGTACGGGGCGAAAATATATGTTTTTTTTTTATTATTTATTGAATAACACAACAGATTACATCATGACTTAAAGCTATACCTTACAAATTTCCGGTTTTTGTACGAGATATAATCCTTATTACGTGTTACCACGACATGCCAAAAACGAGGAAGGAACAATTTTCAATCATAGCTGGTTATGTTAACAGCTAAACTAATTTATATTAAAAAGCACATTAAAAAAACCTAAAAAAATTTACACATATTAAACATAAACTATTCTATAGAGATTTCCTTGAGGATGTCTTTCAAAGTGTGTCTGAACCGGGCCAGATTAGGGTCGAAAAGGTCAAGGTTGGCGAAGCGACAGCTATAATCCTCGTACAGGCGACATATATTCGATAGGGGTTGATTGTGTGAGATATTATTTCGTGAAAGGGGAATATCAAATATTTTTTTCGAAGGTCTGCGTGGATTGTGTTTTATATTAAAGTTCACCAGTTCCAGACCTCAGGGCTATCAAGAACCGAGTGTATTATTTTATGTAAAATAAAAATATGTATGTAAAAATATATATGTATAAATATATGTCGCAGCATTGCAATAGACTATGGCTGTCACAGCATTTCATAGATTATATACTACTAATAGCCATACGATTATTTTCTGGTTTCATTTAAAACGTAAGAAAAATGTTCCCTGGGTGAAATCATAGATGGCGTAACTAGAGAAAGTGATGTTTTGTTGTCATTGACATTTTAGGTAGTGGGGAGTTGGACAGATGTTGCAAAAAGTGGATACATTATTGTCAGAGTTCCTAAACGGACCGGACGTGTCGAGTGAACGCGTGTGGTTACGCCATCTTGAGATTAATTAAAGAAAAATTAATTTTCACCTTAGCAGCTCAAACATACTGTGTTCCCTGCTTAAAAAGAGTGAGGGAAATGCGTTTTCCCTCACTGAGTGAGGAAAATTGATTTAAATTTAGAATGCTGCGAATTATCATTGTGTACGAAAGACGTCATTCGAAATTCGATTTATTAAATGTAACTTTTAATAACTGTAATTTTAAATTTTAATAGATACTTGGTTTCATTTTAATTCATATTGTTTCATTTATATCTCTAATAATGTTCTCACTGCTAAGGTGAAAAGTTGTATGTGTCACGCGAGAGAAAAGTTATTTCCATCTCGTGCCTTTGATTCCCTCGCGACGCTCAGGATTCTAACGTAGAATCACTCGCTGACGCTCGTGATTCAATTATTAGAATCCTTCGGTTACTCGGGAATCAAAATTAGCACTCGCTTGAAAACCAACTTTCCTCTCTAGTTGAACAAATGACTATTAAATCGATAAACATCTCTTAGATCATAATCAATTTCGCGTTTATTATTATGAATAGTCGTCGTATATCGTAATGCAACGGCTGTGCTCATTATTTTTGCGACCGAAGCTAAAACGGTGGAAAGATTCGAAAAAGGAGATCGACGATGCGAAACTGTAGTCTGTTATCCTGTTATATTGCTGTTTTGAACAAATGTAGTTGAGTACGATCGTTATTGTTATTATAGCTAGCTTAGTTATTTTTAACAATGAACTTTCCTTCATACTTTTTCAGGCTTAGGACTGTCAGAATATTAGGCAGTAATTTAAATAAGTTAAAACTAATTAATCAATATAATATTCTGGTGTATTTACACCTCTTGTGCTACTGTGAACCGCTGATTCACAAAAGAAACAGACACCTGGGGAAACACATCCTGACCCAGATGAATAAAAACAATCCGAACTGGGAACATCCTATCTTTGGGGGCGTTCAAGTATTACGTAACGCAATTTAGGGGGGGGGGGGGGTCTTGGTAAAATGTTACGATGCGTTATAGGGACAGGAGCGGGTCTTTCTTACCTTTCTTACAACACTGTATGTAACATTGTTTCTTTTTTATAACAAATTGGCAACCCTTTTCGTTTACGTTTTACGGGGAATCCCTCGATTGTATTAGTCTGGGCGACATTTTTAATTTTTTCACGCAAGTTACGTTACAGTGCGTTACAGGGGGGGGGGGGGGATCAAACATCTTCAACAATTGCGTTACGTAATACTTGAACGCTCCCTTTTTTGGTCAGTGCCCAGTTAAGGGAGTTACTGTAGGGCCTACATAGAATCTACGTAGGAGGCTGGTCACAATAGATCTTAATACGTCGTCAATCCCACAGTGCCTAAAGACGAAAGTCTTCAATCAGTGCGTCCTACCCGTAATGACTTACGGAGCCGAAACGTGGACACTGACGGCACGACTAGTCCACAAGCTCAGAGTCGCTCAGCGGGCTATGGAAAGGGCTATGCTCGGCGTTTCCCTGAGGGATCGCATCAGAAATGAGGTGATACGTCAGAGAACCAAAGTCATCGACATAGTCCACAGGATTAGCAAACTGAAGTGGCAGTGGGCTGGCCATGTTAGCCGTAGAACCGATGGCCGTTGGGGCAAACGTGTGCTAGAGAGGATACCGCGAAACGGCAAACGTAGTGTAGGACGTCCTCAGGCAAGGTGGAGTGATGATTTGCGCAGGACGGCTGGCAGGAGCTGGATGCGAGAAGCCGAAAACAGATCTCAGTGGCGTACACTCGAAGAGGCCTATGTCCAGCAGTGGACGAAGAGGGGCTGATGATGATGATGATATTGCTTTATATTGTTGCACAAGACATATGTTTTGGAACTGGAATTGCGTCCCAATAATACGACTTTTCGTAAACTACGGGTATGGTTGTTAATGCAGGCAGCGTCGTTATAATTAAGATAGATAGACAGATAAAACGTTTATTCAGGCAAAAACACACAAAACACAATGTATACACATAAATAAACATCTAATAAAAACGGTAAGAATTAGATGTGCATGTGTGTTGCAGTGCCTGAAAGGGCCAAGGCTCAGTGGGGATTTTTACCTTAGAACGGCAAAAACACCGATTTTCAGCCATCACCCTATGAGGAGAGTAGAGGGCTACGAAGTTACAAATTAAAAACACTGATGTGTGTTTAACTGTGTAATAAATGTTTTCCAGAATATTCACAAATGAACCAAAATGTAACAACCAAACAGGAAATATGAATACCTGACTTGTTATCGAAACAATTGAATTATCAATTTTACGTCATCCGAGATCATAGACTCATGGTCATTTCCATATTCAACCTCTACGGGCAACCACGTGGGTTGATTCGGTTTCGGTGTGTCTGTTAGATAGATATATAGATAATACTTTATTGTACATACACCACAAAACAGAGAGAAGAAAATAACAAAATACACTTAAAATTAGTGATGAAACGGATATCCGGTAACTATCCGGTATCCGGCCTATCCGGCCTATTTTCACTATCCGGCCGGATACCGGATAGTAGGGCACTATCCGGCCGAATACCGAATACTAGTGATGAAACGGATATCCGGTAACTATCCGGTATCCGGCCTATCCGGCCTATTTTCACTATCCGGCCGGATACCGGATAGTAGGGCACTATCCGGCCGAATACCGAATACTAGATGTTTCCCGCGATACCGTTCGCGCTGAGTGCTTTACGCCCTAAACTCGTCTATATCGCGCTTTTCTGTGGGAATACAAAAGTTTTTAAGCCTATCTATATTGTTTCTCGTTGTCTAATCTATCTCTGTATCAAATTTCAGCAAAATCAGTTCTTTAGTTTAGGCGTGAGAGAGTAGCAGACAAACAGACTGAATTTATAATATTAGTAACGGATTATTTTGCACATACACACACACATATATGAAATAAAAATAATATAACAATAGGTTATGGACGGACACCATTTATTAAATTAAAATAATGACAGAAATTGTTTGATAAAAAGTTAATTACTAAAAATTTACTTAGTGTTAGTACTCAAAATTAACTAGCGGCAAATATGGTGAATGAATACTATGAAAACCTAGTATTCATAGCATTTGTTCGCAAATCAAATTGTAACGCGATAAGCGGCCGAATATCCGGTGGCCGGATATCCGGCACTCCGGCCTCGTAGTTAGCCGAATATCCGGTATCCGGCCAAATCACTATCCGTTTCATCTCTACTTAAAATTACTTGTACAATTGGCGGTCTTATCGCTCAGTGGACGAAGAGGGGCTGATGATGACGCATATCAGCCCCGACTTACACGCATAAGAATAATACCGTATTGGGTGCTCTCTCCGAGCTCGCACAACTCACCGAGCGGCGTGTGCAGGAAGTCGATGGCGACGGTGCCGGCGAGCGCGTACGCGATGACGAGCGGCGGCGACGCCAGGTAGTTGGCGCGCGTGTGCGGGTGCACGCGGCCCTCGAAGTTCCTGTTGCCCGACAGCACGCCGCAGCAGACCAGCTCGTGCTGCCGCCACACACCTCACTCGTAACTCACTCGTGCCTCACTCGTGCCTCACTCGTACCTCACTCGACGACGGAAGCGGCACCCGCGCGGGACCACTTCCGAGTGTCGAGAACAAGGCGACGTATCGAGATCAGAGGGGCTATCGCACTAACAATCTCAGCTGAAACGAAACCAAATCGTTCCACTCAACCAATCCGAGAGCAAGAATATCACGTCATCGAACAGATGACGTGATATTGTAGCGTTCGTATTGGTTAAGCCGAACGGTTCGGTTGCGTTTCGCTTGCGATTTATTAGTGTGATAGCCCATCAGGAGACCTATTTTTGAACTACGAACGCGACTTCGATATCACCGATGTGACTAATAATCACCGATTTTCAATAATAGGCTTGTATCCACTATGAACAAATCTGATGCATTAGGTTGCATAACTATTAAGATGATCATTTTATTATGAAAAAACAAAGTTTTGTAAAATAATTTTGATTATTTATATTTTTATAAAATAAAATTGCACAAAATAAGCCATAAGTCACGTGACAGCAAACACCAATTAAAAAGTGTTACGTCACGCCGTGCGAAACGTCAAAGTCGAAATGTCATTCCCAAGTGTCTTGTGGAAGTGCGAAAAAGAATGGGCATCATTCCTTCTCGCGAGTGTCAGCACTTTTTACGTATCTGCTGATTGTTTGGCACGTATATAAATAATTTTTTTGGTGTTTTTATACTTGTGCTTGTACACTGGGGCACTATGCAGTACTTGTAATACGATGAATCCATTTTTTATTAAAATAACTTCACAATACCGAATATTCCGATACTAAAACAGCTGTGTTTTGCACGGCGTGACGTCATTCAAGACGCCATGACAGTCATGAGCGTTTTTTTGATGACTAATGTCAAATATTTAATTAAATGCAAAATTATTCATATAAATAAGCATTTTTTTTTCAAAAATAATAATTATTTTGTATAGAATAGGCATCAAGGTATATTAGTATCTAACTACTGAAATTTAGGCAACAAGCCTATTGTTATTTTTGAATATCACTGATGTGACTAGCTTAGTCACAGGTGTGATTTCATTACGAGTGCCCTCACCCACTCGTAATCAAGTCATAATTGTGGAAATGTTATTTATCTGTGTTATTTTACAGAACATATTGACAAGAGTCTGAAGATTTTCAGTCAGTCTTCTTAAATAGTTTTTTTTAATCTCTGTTATAAACGTTTTTCTTTTGTAATTCAGACATCTGAAAATATGAATATATAGCAGTAAACGTAAATAAGTATTTACTAGAAAATAGCTTCTTAAATGTAGGTACAGAATAGAATCAATCTTACATTACTTTAGTTTTCCTTTTTCTTCAGTTGGATTTGAAATTAAATAAAGAAATAAATATGTTTGAAATATTAAATTAATTAAGGAAATAACTAAGTTTGAAATCTGTTTTTTTTTTCTCTTTATCAAGCCATACACCATAATGGTTAAGCCGGCAATAACCGGCAGCGGCCACATTCTGCGTGGAACCGAACTCTTTCATTTATGTGTGTACTTTGTCTATGTTGGCAGCTCTGCGCTCTGCGATCGACTTTCAAAAATTGGATGTTCAAGAATCCGTGACCTCAAAGTCACCGCTGACTATTTAGTCCGCGGTGATTTCGAAATCGCATTCGTAATTCAAAAATAGGTCTCCATATGAAACTAACAACCTTCGTAGCCGGCTGGCGAGTATTTTCATTTAATTGTATTCAATTTCGTAATTTCATTTAATTTCATCATTCATTCAATTATATACCATTTTGTCACTTAATTTAACTTCATATAATTTCATTTCGAAATATTTTAATAATAATTTTAATTTAGAAATATTTCTTAAAAACAAATGTTATTACAGTTTGCAAGAGTTTTTCAATGGATAGATAAGGAATGAGTATACAAGAGGTAACCTGAAAGTAGCGCCAGTGGTAGAAAAAGTGAGGGAAGTAGATTAGCATGGTTTGGACATGTGATGCGGAGGGATGAAAGTCATGTCACAAAACGAGTGTTGAATATGAAAGTGGAGGGATACACGGGCAGAGGAAGGCCGAATAAAAGATGGATCGATTGTGTGAAGAATGATATAAGAGTGAAAGGAGTAAGCATGGAAATGACGGCTGATAGAGAGGAATGGAAGAAAAAGATCTACTGCGCCGACCCCAGATAATGGGGAATGGGCAAGAGGAAGAGTTTTTCAATGATGACATTAAGAATGAATGTATAAATTATTGATTGGTATGTGTGGCTATGCATATATATATATATATATATATATATATACAATAAATATATTTTATTTTTATGTATAAAATAACAATAAATGATACATAATACCGTAATTTAATAAAAAAAATATTTATTTATTTACAATTTATTGTACACAACATAAAACATATGTAGTAATAAATAATATACAGAAAATTAACTAATACAAAAGGTTAGGCTTATCTCTTACGAGA
Source organism: Scirpophaga incertulas (assembly GCA_036419045.1). NCBI lineage: Eukaryota > Metazoa > Arthropoda > Insecta > Lepidoptera > Crambidae > Scirpophaga > Scirpophaga incertulas. The sequence continues at coordinate 1,071,450 of CM071647.1, read as the reverse complement.
TCTCTTCCAGCCAACCTGCAGTAGGAGACATTATTAAAAGTACAAACAATGTGTGTACTTACAGTTAAAAACAAAACAATAATAAAAAAAAAACATAAAAGAGAAGGTAAAAAAAATTCTCAGTGTGTCTATTCCAACGTGAATGGATAACATTCAACCTAAAATTAATGAAGGAGATTCAACGAAGTATTCCTTCACTCTCCTTTTAAACAAAGGGAGGGTTTGAATATCCCGAATTTCATATTGTAGTGTTATATAATATCGATCGATGTCGTTATATATAACTTCTATTGTGTTATATTTATTTTGTTAGTATATAATGAAATCAAGCTTTTAGATATAATGTTTTATATTGATAATATGGAAAAATAAAAAAAAATGTTTTGCTGTGCCCTTATAGGGCGTCACATGTCTACCTATATTGTGAATGCTATCTTGCACTGTTTTGTAATGTGACATGCAATAAACACTTGAATTGAATTAATTTGAACTTCAATTTCATTTAATTGATCCTATTTGTTTTATTTAATTTCATTTAAATAAATAAATAATAATAAATAATGCTTTATTTCCAAAAAAGTAAGACCATAGTAATTGCAATGGCTACTACACTAGGCTCGCAGGCCTGTATCGTAGTAGTCGTTGAGTCATTTTACAGTAGGTTATTTACAAGGGTCTTTAACTCCAGTTATACAATTATTTTTCAACAATTTCCATAACAATACCTATTACATTTTGGCTACAGATTAAATCTTACAAATAGAGCTATGAATATTATTTGTGCTAAGCTAAAGTGAAATGTGAAGCGTATGTGCGTGTGTGAGTGAGGGTATATGTGTGTGTGAGTGAGGGTGTATGTGTGTATCTAACATATTTTTATTAATTGAACATTTTTATGCTGTGGATGGTAGAAGTTTTTCAGTTTCATCATAGTTAAGATCCATTAACCAATTTTTTATTGCTTGTTTTGCTTTATTTGTACTTAAATCCTTAATAAGACATTTGCGGGTCACATTATTATAAATATATGGATGAGAAAATAAGGGTAAGCGCTTAGCAAACATAGTGCGGACGCGAGGAACGGGTATTTTATAGATACGTTTTTTTAAATTTTAATTTACGTAATTTAATAGCATTTCATTTAATTAAAATCCTCGCCACTCGGCTACAGTAGTCATTTTCACTGCATCTCGATTCGATACCATGACACGTCCTTGAGACTTCGATGTCTCGAGAACGCGTAATCTTGCGAGGGTTCCGACAAACACAAAAGGCTATATCTATAAAGCTATATATATATCCAAATAGATATGTGATTTATTCACAGCTGCAAAGGGTTTAAGATCGAGTATTTGTTATTAATTTCAACGCTATAACGCAAGCGGTCTATAGGAAAAGGATCTTAGTAGAAGTTGAGCCTTTACCCTTACGAGAATACTTTCCATCACAAGTTTTCCATTTTGCACATTTGATAATTATCACAAAATAATTCCATATTACTACAGATCGGATAATCGGGTGCATATCTAAAGTTAGTTTAAGACAAAATATGGAAACGGCTTTTTATTGTTTTGTTAAATAAAAATCCCGGGATTGCGGAATTGGATAGCCGGATGTTTATTTATTTACCTAATTTAGTTTTTGACAAAGTATGGAACTGTCTTTTTATTTTATTTCCATAAATAAAAATCCCGGAATTCCGGTACTGTAGAACATTTTGGTAATGCAAAACTAGTCGGTAATATGAGCTTAAAAACGACGTTACATGAAGGTTAGTTTCAGTTCCCCGTGTAATTTGTTTATTGTTTTAGTCAAACTAGCTCACTACTTTCGTATAACACTCTTCATGTAATAAACCGTACATTCATAAATCGCACGGGGAACTGAAACTAAACTTCATGTAAATAGGTATGCATAGTTGTATAAATGAACCCGGAGTCTCGGTCTTTTGAAAATAAATACCACGTGCTAATTTAGTGATTTTCAAACAATATCACTATGTTAAATTTGCAGTACCGTATTTTCGCGGGATTTTTATTTAACAAAATGTATTTTAAAAAGTCGCTTCCATAATTTGTGAGCCAAAAATTAACTTTAGGTAAATATGCATCCGATTATCCGATCTCTAGTTATCACAGACCCTAGGGGCGATATAGAAAACAGCGATGTAGGCGTTCTTCGTTTTACTCTTTTTAATGACCCTACGCAAAAAAAAAACTGTCTTACCTTTTCTATAGTGTTCGCGATGTTATCGTCAATGGGTCCAGAGTTCCCGATACAAGTCATGCATCCGTAGCCCACTGTGTTGAACCCTAATTGGTCCAGGTACGGGACCACACCGGACTCCTGTAACAAAAATAAATCGACGTGTAAATTATTACAAACACACACTCATATACGGCCCCACCTTTTTTTATTTCATTGAATTGCAAACCCCATTATTTGGGGCTCTCCTCCATAGAAGGGGAAGGCCCAAAAACCGGCGATCTCCCTCACTATATATATATTATATATATATATATATATATAATATGTGTGTGTGTGTGTGTATACAGGGCGTCCCACGGCCATGCCACACGGCGGGAAAGTATATTAAATATTGAACGTAGGATATTTTACTAAAAGAAGACATCGTTTTATTTTCAATTATAAGTAGAACTGCATTCACAATTTTTTGAAAATCGCCTACCTCAACCGGGAATCAAACCCGCCAAATGTGATAGAAAATTACATGTATTTTATAATAGCGTTTGAAAGGGCTACTCATAAGCATTATTTTTTCCTAAATAACCTAGCATATAAATGAAACTAAGATCATAAAATTAACCATTTTATAAAAAAAAATTAATTTTATCAAATGCTCAAAATGTGATCCGTTCTGTTGTATACAAAGTCTCACTCTTTTTGACAATTTCTCTCCTGTCGATTTATTATTTTTGCATGGTGGATGTTTGAAATAATACGTCTAAGTTCATTTTGTAACTCCTGCACACTGTTGTACCGGTTCCTGTAAACTAAATCTTTTACATAACCCCATAAAAAAAAAATCAAGTGGGGTTAGATCTGGGGATCTCGGTGGCCATCTAATCTGTCCAAAAGTGCCAATCCAGGAAGGGAAATATTCATTAAGAAACTCGGCTGTTCTCCTGCTGTTATGAGCCGGAGCCCCATCTTGCTGGAATATGAAATTTCGTCGATCTGCATCAGGAAGATTATTAATCTCATTTCTTAAAATCTCAAGTATTTCTAGATATTTTTCCGTGTTCAGAGTCCCTTCGTAAAAGTGTATTAAGAGAACCCGGTTACTTACAATCCACACCAACAGTTGAAAGAAAAACGCACTTGATCATTAGTCTCGCGGATTTGTAAGGGATTCTGTCTGGACCAAATGCAATTATTACGGCGGTTGTACATACCGTTGTTACTAAAATTTGACTCGTCTGACCAAATAATGGTGTTCAAAAAATGTTGATCCTCAAGGATGAGTCTCTCGATATGTTGGCAGAAATTAAATCGTCTTTCAGCATCTCCCGGCCGTAATTTTTGCACTAATCGCCCTTCAACATAACTTTTAAACTTGTATTTTTCAGAACGCGATGCATTCTACTCTTTGAAAGTCCAATTTCTTCTTCACCTTCCCTCACTGAACTTTCGGGTACGCTTCAAAGTAAATCAGAATGTTGAGTTCATCATCGCTGACGTTTATTATCTGCTGCTGTGGTTTCTCTAAGCGATGATCAAAACGTCCTAAATTTGTTAAATTATCCACCATTCTTTTCAATACATATCGAGATGGTTGTGCGTCTATCGGATATCTTTCGCGGTACCACCGCAAAGCTAATGAAATGTCTTTGTGATTTAAAAAGTATGCTTCTATGAAATCCAAATTATTTTGGTACGCCATGGTAAGTAAATTAACACAAAAATTACTAATAGACGAAAAATGAACTTACAATAAACAAAAGAACAGACGCTTGAAAATTTACGTGTTCCATTTTCGAATTATTTATTTTTACTAATATCAGCCAGTTGCATGGTAATTGTGAGCACATGAAGAAATGCATACAAGTACATACTACACTTCATGTATTACTTTATTATGTACTCACACCACGGAAATCTCATATCTCAAGTGGGTAGGTCTTTGAAATGATAATGTTAATTGTTGGAAGCATGGCCAAGTCAGAGGAAATTCCCCTGAACAAAATTTTAAATAAAATGCAAAATTTTTATAATCTTAGTTTCATTTAATATGCTAGGTTATTTAGGAAAAAAATAATGCTTATGAGTAGCCCTTTCAAACGCTATTATAAAATACAAGTAATTTTTCTATCACATTTGGCGGGTTCGATTCCGGTCGAAGTAGGCGATTTTTTAAAAATCTGTGAATGCAGTTCTACTTATATTTAAAATAAAATGATGTCTTCTTTTAGTAAAATATCCTACGTTCAATATTTAATATACTTTCCCTCCGTGTGGCATGGCCGTGGACGCCCTGTATATTTTTATTACTACTAGGTACGTTATGGGCAATATATATACAATATATAACAAGATTCCACATAGTGTAGCTGAATTGCCTCTTCATAAGTTCAAGGTACATGTTAAAGACGCTAATAAGTAAGGGCTATTACAAAGTCAATGGATTATTTAAATGATGCCAATGCTTGGTGTTGATTTGAAGACATTACATTGTTAAAGTGTAAATATTTGTGTTCCCATATAAATTGTAAACACATGTACGTTGTATGATAACGACATAATTTATTGTAAATGTCGTTATTACTTTTGATAAAGCTGATAAGTTTCTTGCGCCCTTCTTCTTATCAGCTAATAAATACGTCCTGAATGGACGATTAAATTTGGACGATGCAAAAGAGCTTTCTATCTAAATATATAAAAGAAGAAACTGACTGACTGACATATCAACGCACAGCCCAAACCGCTGGTCCTAGAGATTACAAATTTGGCACGTAGGTTCCTTATAAGGTTTAGGGGTGCACTAAGGAAGGATTTTTCAAAATTCCTCCCTTAAGGGGGTGAAATGGGGGTCCAAAGTTTGTATGGAGAAACAAGATTTGTTTGAATATTTTATTCGAAACTTCGCAGGAGTACTCCTAACAATAAATGAGTAAACACGTCTTTCAGGATTTTTTGAAAAATTCAACCCCTAAAAGGGGGAAATGGGGTGTCAAAGTCTGAAAATCGACAATGGGTATTGTTTCTATGGTTTATCGGGTCGCTGATTACGAAAACAACAATGATTTTAAAATCCAACGTGGCGGACGTGAAATAACATCTCCCCTGTCGGGGTGAAATGGGGCTGAAATGTCTAACTATCAATATGGGTATCGTTTTTATGGTTTTTTGGGACGTTCATTACGAAAATGGCATCGATTTTAAGATTGAATATTGTGGACATAAACATTTCTTGATATATCAAAGAAGAAACTGACTGATTGACTGACTGCCTTATCAAGCACAACCCTAGCTGTGGTTCTAGAGATTTCGAATTTGGCGCGTAGGTTTCTCATAAGATCTACGTGTGTACTAAGGAAGGATTTTTCAAAATTAATCCTTTAAGGGGGTGACGGGTCACACTGAGAAGCCCCTTTATGTAGACGGTTGAAAAATACGATTAGAACGCGGGCGAAGCCGCGGGCACAAGCTAGTAAAGTCATATTTGAATAAAGTAAATTTTGATTTTGATTTTGTATGTATTTGATAGTAAGTGTGTAATAGTTTTGATCTTTGCGCCAATCACATGTATTTGTAAACTACCCACTCGGTTGACTGGTAGAGAACGCCTTGTTGCATTAAGTATGCCATTTGTACTTTCTTTATATTGTGCAACAAACATAAAATAATTGAATTATGTACCTCATTGGCAGCCTTCATGAGCACTGATTGCACTTCTATACGGCTCTGTGCAGAGAAGTGGCGCTAACATAAATGGTCCCGTACAGTGCGGTTCCAAAGGGATTTCCTCCCGCGTACACTTCGTTTGTGGAATGAGCTCCCTGCCGAGGTTTTCCCGCAGGGCTACAGTATGGGGTTCTTCAAAAGGGGAGTAAATGGGTCAATCCAAATGAAATCAACCAATGTTGGTTGCTGTCAAAATTTATTTATTTTTTATATTTTTACCCATGATTGTACAACTATTGAAGAGTTGAAAACAGGTGTTAGTTTATTTTTTAAGGATCTAGTTTTCTCCTCGGCGGCCATTTTGTAGATGACGTCAGCGAAATTTACGCTTTGCAGAGGTTTGCGTAAATCTCTGTAACTTCTTTATTTTTGAAGATATTGAGTTGAAATAAAAACTGTTGTAAAGGCAAAGAAAAAATAACAATGTTACTCCTCTGCACTTTTATGCTTACTTAACTGCAAACACCTTTTAAAAAATCTTAAAATTTCAAAATTTATTTTCAAAATTTTCATTTTTAATATTAAATTTTTATGAAAAGAGAAGAGACTCACCTTTAAAAATTTTTTTGAATGAAGACTTGGTAGTAAACTACTGCCTAAAAAAATTCAGGCCTCTGAACCACATCCCCTATTTTTAACAACCCTCTAAACTTGGCGATTTTTAAAAAAAATCCATTTTCAACCTGGAATATCTCAGAAAGGACAAATTCTAAAAATACTGTATTTTCAGGAAAAACTCTGTAACAACATGTGGTTATAATTTCATCATTGAGACTTTATTACTTTTTATACAATAAATTTTTCAAGAACAGCTAAATTTTGTAGAAACGCTGGTTTTGTCCAATGCCTACTATTGCGTCCAATGCAAAGCGTAAATTTCGCTGACGGTCATCTACAAAATGGCCGCCGAGGAGAAAACTAGATCCTTAAAAAATAAACTAACACCTGTTTTCAACTCTTCAATAGTTCTACAATCATGGGTAAAAATATAAAAAATAAATAAATTTTGACAGCAACCTTTTGAATTTTTATTGGTTGATTTTATTTGGATTGACCCAAATAGGTTTTTGAAGGGTCGGCAACGCGCAAGTGCCACCCCTGGTGTTGCAAGTGTCCATAGGCTCCGGTAACCGCTCACCATCAGGCGTGCCGTAGGCCTGTTTGCCACCATCGTCGTATAAAAAAAAAAAAAAAACATAGTGAGAAAGGATAATGGTAAATCCTTACCTTCAGATAGTAAGTGACGACCCCTGATCCCGGAGAGAGGGAAGTTTTTATATAAGGTGCTACACTAAGTCCGTTCTCCACCGCTTTCTTCGCTAGAAGACCTGAAGAAGGAGAGGCTTATGACAAATTTGAATAAAAATCAAATTAATATTTATTCCGCACAAATCTGTACAATAAAAATAGTTTTGATGTAAATATCTATTAAAAACCGTTCCGTTTCGTACTTGTGGCAATTTGTTATACATAGCGATATTATTGTATACTAGCTGACCCGGCGAACTTCGTACCGCCTTAGCGTAGCTTTGATGCACTACTTTATTTTGTATAGTTGAAACGATGCTCTTTTAATATAGTATATGGCTGTGAATGACGTTGACATTCGTATAAAAAAAAATTGACATTCGTAACGCGCATTTTTTTAAAAATATGCAAAATTAAATGTATACTTTTCAATATTTCTGAGAGATTTTCTTAATATTTTTTTTCCGTAAGAACCATCCTTGGACTTCCACAAACATTTAAAAAAGAATTATCGAAATCGGTTCAGCCGTTCACACGTGATGCCGTGACAACGCGAAACGGGTTTCATTTTTATATATGACTATACTAGCGGACCCGACAGACTTAGTCCTGTCAAAAAGCTTTGAAGAAAAAGTCCCAGTTTTTTGTTCCTAATCACTACATAGTATAAAAGAAAGTCGCTATCCGCCGTCTGTGTGTCCCTGTGTATGCTTAGATTTTTAAAACTACCCAACGGATTCCGATGCGATTTTTTTTAATAGATAGAGTGATTCGTAAGGAAGGTTTATATGTATAATACATACATAATATAGTAGAGAGACATTGATAAATTTAGAGGTTTCTAATGTGATGTCGTAAATAAGCACGTATTTTGCGCTTATTTTGTAAAAACGCTGGCTGGACCCTACGAGATAGACCAAAATAATGTCTATCTCTTAGGGATAACTCACCATAAACATTATTTGTCCTTTACTAAAAATGGTTATTTACGAAGTGTTTTTAAACAATACAGCATTAATCCTTATCCAATTAAGTAAATTGTGCATTTATTATAGATTAATATGGTTTTTACAGCAAGTAATTTAAGTGAATATTTCCGAAGATATTACAAATTTAAAATGCAGGATATCTATACTATACTAATATTATAAAGAGGAAAGATTTGTTTGTTTGTAATGAATAGGCTCCGAAACTACTGGATCGATTTCAAAAATTATTTCACCTTTGGAAAGCTACATTATCCCCGAGTAACATAGGCTACTTTTTATCCCGGAAAAATCGACAGATCCCACGGGATGCGCAATAAAGGCTTCGCTCAAAAAACTACTGCACAGATTTTCATGCGGTTTTCATTAATAGATAGTGATTCTTGAGCAAGGTTTTGCGGTATTTTTTATCTCGGAAAAATGGATAGTCCCACGGGAAGCGCGATAAAACCTTCGCGGCATAAACCGACTTCCGCGCATATGTAGCCGTGGGCAAAAGCTATGACCCTTAACCTCTATAGACCCAATCCCGAAATCCACGCAGGCGAAGCAGCGGGCAGAAAGCTAGTAATAAATAAAACACAAATTATATTCTACATTGCACCCGTGCGAAGCCGGGGCGGGTAGCTAGTAATTTCATAAACAGGGCAAAAAGTTCTCCTGTACAGTCCGTCTGTACTGTACAACCGTCACCCTGGTGGTAGGGCGATGTGAATAAAAAATAATTAATAAAACATATATAAGCATTTAAAACTATTCAACTTTGGAACGTGACATCAAATCCTCCAACGATGTATTCTGTGCTCCAACGCACACACGCACACTGTTTTGATAGATATGATAGATAGATAGATAGATACATTCTTTATTGCACACACATACAGGATATATTCTTACTTAGTAGTTAACTTAAAATTAATGTGAGCAAAGGCGGTCTTATCGCTGAAAGCGATTTCTTCCAGACAACCTTAATTTGTCTAAGAAATCTTAATAGATACGGCAGTGTGCCGTCAATCTTAATAATTATAATTTTATAAAAAAAAAAAAATAATAATAGCTTATACATAATATTACATAGCGAAAACAAATATCCAACATAAATTTAAATGAAGAAAAAAAAAAAAAAATAAATCACACGATAATAAAATAATTTCGATATAAAGTCTACAGTTCAATACAAACTATTATTGTGCGGATTGTGTCACTGACAAAAGATGTAGATGTAGGCTATTTTTAAAAGTGGCTAATGACTTTGAGTGGCGGATATCCGCTGGCAGACCATTCCACAACTGAGCAGATTTCACAGTAAATGACTTTCTATAATATCCCGACCCTGTGTATAGAAGCTGAAGTACATTATCTGACTTGGATCGCAGTTCACACAAATGGTCAGTCCCAAGAAATCGGAAACGCTCCTTGAGGTAAAGCGGGGTGCGAGGGTCGTTGAGGATCTTATAAAGGAAAACGAGTATGTGGTAGATATGATTGAATTTCAACTTTATATAGTGTTAATAAAGCGCAAATTGACTCTTTGATGTTAGGAACACACCTACATTCTGCCCGGTCTGCAAGGACCTGGGCAGACCACGGGACCACGAGACCACGGGAGGGACCACGCCCCTTCCGTGGTCGGGGGGCGTCGTCAGTGGCGGAGATCGGGGGAGCTATTGTAGCCTCCCCCGAGGAGGGCTCCCCTTTATCGGCAGGGATTCCCGGAAGTCGCTTGGCGTTACCGGGGGCTCCCTACATGCCTGAGGAAGGCCATCCCTGAGGTTTTTAGTGGGTAGGCCTCCCCCTTCTGCGGAGGGGAGCCCCACATAACCGCCGGCTCGCTACAGCCAGGGTATGCAATTTAATGCATATTCCTGCTTAGACAACAGTGAGTGTTTGCAATATGAACTTTATACAATAACAATAAAGCTCAAATTGGGACGAAAAGGGCTATTTTTAGGGGTTTTCCGATAATTGTTCGATTTTTCTCACCGTAAGATCCTTGAACTTCAACGAACGTTTAAAAAAAAACAGCTAGTGAAGAAATAAAATAAATAAATAAATATTCCTTACACTCACACCAATTAGCCTAGCCCAAAGTAAGCTCTGTAAGGCTTGTGTTATGGGATCTAGGGCAACGGATAGACATACATATATTATACATATATAAATATTCCTTACACTCACACCAATTAGCCTAGCCCAAAGTAAGCTCTGTAAGGCTTGTGTTATGGGATCTAGGGCAACGGATATATTACACATACATAAATATTTTTGATAGAAATATCAACACAAACATCTGCCCCCACCGGGACTCGAACCCGGGACCTCAGAGATGGCGACACCTTAAAACCGTATACCAACCACTCGGCTACAGAGGTTGTCCAAAAATTGAGGATAGTATGTCTCACCGGCGCCCAGCATCACGCTAGGGTTGGACGTGTTGGTGCAGGAAGTGATGGCTGCGATGATGACAGAGCCGTGGGTGATGGAGTACGTCTTCCCATCGCTGAAACTGAAGCTGCCTGATGAAGACAGCTGGTTGGTTGACAGGCCGTACCCTTTGAAGCCAACCTGAGGACAAACAATAACGTTTAATGGACTGTTTTCGTTTTAAATTGTCCGAGAGATAAGCGAATTTATTGATAACATAAAAATTGAGATATAAAATATTTTTTTTGTATTATTATTATTGTCACATTCTCAACAAAGGTTTTTTTATTTAATAGATAGAATGATTCTTAAGGAAGGTATAATATATCTATACAAATAAAAAGAAAATATATTTTAAAATGAGTTATTGGGCCCGATTCTGGCGTGCCAACTTATCTCTAAACCTAACTAAAATTAGACATAGAACTGTCAAATTCAATTTGGTATTCTGCAGTGACAGTCTATTTCTAAATTTAAAATTGACGTCACTAAGTTACTCAATTTAGATTTAGGCGCTGATTTGGTATTCTGAAAAGCATTCTAAATGTCAAATTTTCTCTAAAATTGGAAATGTCACGCTAAATTTAGGAAGGATCTACGGAGGTCATCGCTAATTTAAGTGGGTACTTTGGTGAGCGTATCTGATAAAACTTTTCGATATTTTGAATTTTTTTTTGCAAAAATGGATGACGAAATTGTTGTACTAGCTCTTTTGGAATCTTTAGAAAGGTAAATATAAGGTACATTCGTACGTACAATCTATAGAAATAAATAAAATCGAAGTTTTTGTAATGTTAAAATAATAGGTTATAATAACTTTAATGCTACTAATAAGTTAAGTATATGTATATCGGGTAGCAATAACAAAGGCCCAAAAAATTAAAAATGCTTGTCTGCGAAAACCGATTTCCTAAGTAGATAGCTAAATAAATAAGGTTCCATAATTATTAATAATCTCAAATCAATAAAAATTATAGTGAAGTGAAAATTAAAGAATTAAAAACTAATTATAACTAATAACAGTTTAACCTTAGGAATTAAATTAAAAATAGAGAGCCAAGGTTAGGTAAACAAAAAAACATTGATGTTGATGCTTTTTTTTTTTTAAACTTCGCTCGTATCGAGCAGGCAAAGAGCAGAGCCCATACAGCCTATTCCGTGGTAAATCTTTATCTTCTTTATTCTTTGCTTTCCTATTTCTTTATTTTTTCTGCGTTTTTATAATTCCGAGACAGTGTGGGTTATAAATTTAAAAAGATGTGGATATGATTTGATGTTGATGCCACAGATTAGAGTGGTTTTTGTTGATGCTCTTCATTCGTCGTTGTAAAGACAGGCAAAGTTTACTACTATTCTATCCACGGAACATAAAAAACAGAATTCTATCTGTCATCCCATTTGGACCTCTTTCACCGCTTAACATTAGGCGGGAAGAGGTCATCTGCCGATCTTCGCATAAAAAAAAGATCTCGATAATACGGACAGACAGTCATAAGGAAATAGGAGCGTACCTGTGTTAAATATGTAATTGGGCTAGACCCGTTTATTTAACAAGATAAATAAATAAATAAGGGTACAGGCTCGGACTCATCAACCTAAAACTGTCAAATTTCCACAACAAAATTTCCACCCTATGTCCAAGGTCTCCGTGTTCAATATCAATTGTAATATTTTGACAGATTTGTATAGGTTGATGAGCCCGAGACTGTACAAGCTACCTTTGGTGAGTTAAGCGGTGAAAGAGACCCAAACGGGATGATAGAATATTATAATATATAATATACTAGCTTTCCGACCGCGGCTTCGCCCGCGTTTTATTCGATTTTCCCACAGGAAAGAGATGTCTCCCTCAGTAAAACATCACAATTTCGTTTCCCGTGTCTTAAAACCTCCCCATACCAAATTACACCATAAATGATTCGGCTGTTGCTATCGCGTTTTCCCACGGGAAAGAGGTATTTTACCGCGGTAAAAAGTATCTTGTGTCCGTTCCCGGGGTTCAAACTATATTCGTTCCAAATTTCATCAAAATCGGTTCAGTAGTTTTGGCGTGAAAGACGGACAGACAGACAGACAGCCATCAGACAGACAGAGAGACAGAGTTACTTTCGCATTATAAATGCGATATATATATTATGGATAAAAAAAATATTTTAAAACCCCCTTCTAAAGTGGAAACACCAAGGAGCTATTAATTATAACAAGGAGCTATACATTTCCAAATAAAAATTATGATAACTTTATACTGTTTTAAGTAATTAATTATATAATAAAACATTAATAAATAATGAATAAAGGCACTAAAGTAAGTCAAAATGGTCAAAACCACCCTAAAAACATATTTATAACAGTTTTATAGAAACCGGTAAATTCCGGTAAAGTAATTCTATATAATCTGTGAATTCAATTTAGATGCCTGTTTATAGCTGTCAACTGTGTTTTAAATTTAGTTAGCACGTAATTTCAGAATACCAAATTCTCTAAAACTAAATTAAAATTCGTTCTCTAATTTTAAGTTTAGGTTTAGAGAGTGTACCGTCAGAATCGCTCCCATTATCTATCTATACTTAATATTATAAAGAGGAAAGATTTGTTTGTTTGTAATGAATAGGCTCCGAAACTACTGGACCGATTTCAAAAAATTCTTCTACCTTTGGAAAGCTACGTTATCCCGAGTAACATAGGCTACTTTTTATCCGGAAAAATCGACAGATCCCACGGGATGCACAATAAAGGCTTCGCTCAAAAACTACTGCACAGATTTCCATGCGGTTTTCATCAATAAATAGTGATTCTTGAGCAAGATTTTGCGGCATTTTTTATCTCGGAAAAACGGATAGTCCCGCTGGAAGCGCGATAAAATCTTCGCGCCATAAACCGACTTCCGCGCATATGTAGCTGTGGGCAAATCTATGACCCTTAACCCTCTATAGACCCAATCCCGAAATCCACGCAGGCGAAGCCGCGGGCAGAAAGCTAGTGTTTTATATATATATATAAAAGATAATAACTCATTTTGCATAGTACGTAACGTAGACATAGTTGTATAAATGAACCCGGAGTCTCGGTCTTTGAAAATAAATACCACGTGCCAATTTAGTAATTTTCAAACAATATCACTACGTTAAATTTGCAGTCCCATATTTTCCCGGGATTTTTATTAACAAAACAATAAAAGGCCGTTTCCATACTTTGTCTTAAACTAACTTTAGGTAAATATGCACCCGATTATCCGATCTCTAGTTATCGCTTACCATCAGGTGATCCGTTTGCTCGTTTGCTGACCTATCCTATAAAAAAAAAGCTAAAAAACACGTTCTGAATAGGTGGTAGGAAAAAAAATTACATATTATTTGATATGATATCTATATATATATATATATAGTGTATTTCAATTAGGAGAGCTGTACTTAAGTATCCGGAATCTGGGATTTCAATTTTTTAAACGCAATATATGACCTCCATGGTAACATTCATTCTTTACTTTGAAATACTGGCCGCTATATTTTTTTCTTTATGTACGCTAGTGTTTTGTTTTGATGGGTTTAAAATGTCATATCGCTGAAATGATGGAACTCACACGTGAAAATATTCGTGCTATGATTTATTACGATTTTCGACGTGGAAAAAAATTTGTTCGCGTTGGATACCGCACAACTTAACTCAGCATCAAAAAGAAGCTCGCGTCGAATGGTGCAAGAATATGTTAAAAAAAAAATTTACGGAGGTGACTCAAAATCTGTTTATAAGATGTTATAAACAGATTTTGAGTCACCTCCGTAAATTTTTTTGTGTTCATCACCTGTGTGGATGTACACAGGTGATGAATCTTGGATATATGCGTACGATCCCGAAACTAAGCAACAATCTACAGTTTGGGTGTTTCAAAATGAGCCGAACCCTACGAAAGTGACTCGTGCAAAAAGCACTTTAAAGCAAATGGTAGCATGCTTTTTTGGTATTAATGGTCATGTGGCTACAATACCACTGGAGAATCGTAAAACGGTAAATTCGGAGTGGTACACGACCATTGTTTGCCGGAAGTATTTGAAATACGTAAAAACAAACAAGCGACCCAGAATCATTCTACACCACGACAATGCCAGCTGTCACACATCACGCGAAACAAATACATTTTTGGAGGTTAAAAAATAGAATTGATGGGTCATCCACCGTATAGCCAGACTTGGTACCTAATGATTTCTATTTATTCCCAATGTAAAGAATAAATTACGTGATCAACGATTTTCGACCCGTGAAGATGCCGTCGACGCGTTCAAACAGCACGTTTCAGAGATACCGCAATCAGAGTGAAAAAATTGCTATAAAAATTGGTTTCAACGTATGCAAAAGTGTTATCGATCATCGCGGAGAATATTTTGAAAAACAATAAACCCACACTTAAGCTGACATTAAGAAAGTGCTTGTACAGACCTTAATTTTCCTGTCATTGATTATGGTGATGTGTGCTACCTTGACCTTAATGCAGATCTACTCAATAAACTTGACCGACTTCTAAACAATTGCATTCGGTTCGTCAACAATTTGCGAAAATATGACCATATCTCCGAGCATAGAATACGGTTAAACTGGATGCCTATTCGGCAGCGTAGAAATGATTAGAACATTGAATACTCTCTATTCCATTCCCATGGTCCCAACACACCCAGCTATTTGAGTCCCTATTTTGAATACTTATGTGCTTCACATGATAGGTCTCTCCGATCATCATCCAATTATGCTTCTGAAATGTCCGTCTCACCATTCCGAAACAATTCACGCGCTCCTTTGTAGTTCAATCCATTCTGCTATGGAATGCTTTGCCTCTTGAAATTAAAAAGTCTACCAGCAGATTGAGTTTCAAAAATAAATTGCGGAAATATATTTATCAGAAGAGTTTATTATGATGTGGCAATTTCTTGGTTTATTATCATTAAATTTTATCTATTTATGATATCGTCATATGTATTAGCATATTATTATTAATTATATCTATGTATTAGGATTTAAAATAATTACTTTTATTATTATTATATATATATATACATATATGTTTTTCATTTGAGTCATGGGTTCATCTACCACTTTTCTTTCTGCACCACCTAAAGGTTGACTGTTAGAAAATGCCAAGGCATTAAGTCCGCCTTTGTACACATTGTACATAAAGTGTTAATAAATAAATAAAAAATAAATAAACCCATATTTAGCCATATACGTTTGTTTAATTTTTCTATTCCGGTCACATAAGTAGCAGCCCTCGTAAATATCATTTGTGCAACAAAAATGAATTATCGCGTGACATGTTCTGATGAATTGCATAACTGTAGCGTTGTTATTACTCTTGTAATTCATATTACTGTGTCAAGTTCGCGGTTGTATTGCCGTTGCAGTGATATCAGAAAGTAGGTCATTCTCTGATACAACTTTTTGTTATTCTCGCCATTCATTTTGGTGAGAATACGTACGTCTTGTTTTTAAGATTCTCAATATTTATCCTACATTTCCTGAATTACTCACGTTGTAGATTTAACTTACTACTACCTTCTATCCTATTTTCATACCCTTTTGACGAGAAACGTCTTTAAAATCGCGCCGAAACATACGGGTACCAGGTTTAAAAAGTGGACCGTAACGAAAAGGTCTATATCATCGTACCTTAATAATTAAAAAACTATAGTCTTAGAAGCAAAAATGTGGTGTGAATATTTCACTTATATAGTCAGCTCGCTGTTGTGACATTGAGTTTTTTTATTAAAATACTTAAAACACCGTCAATCTTGTTTTTGTTTCAATCTTTTACTTTAAAAGCGATTCGCTAACATAGACGTTTCACGTTAAAACCAACGACCATGTGTCCCGGCACAGCCCACCCGATTTTTTTTTGAGGGGGAAAATGCGTCGTTGTTGCACCATGATACCGCGCTGGCAAGTCGCGGCCGTGTGTGGGGCTCTCCGGTCAAGAGGACCGGCCTACCCACTAAAACCCCCCCGAGTTCTCTGGGCCCATACAGGGCACATGGCGGGGTGCGCTCTCGCGATTCGATCGCCATGTGTCCCGGGGCCGGCTCGACCAAGAGTTGGTCAAGCCATTGCTAAAGGACGGACTGTCCGAGAACCCCTGGACAGTCCCCCAGACAGAGAGACTTCACCACGGCGTGCGCGCTTAGCCGGACCGACAAAAACCCACAAAAACCTCAGCGATAGCCTTCCTCACAGACATGTAGGCAGCCCCGTGAACGTCAAGCGACTTCCGGGAACCCCTAGCCTGCAATACCTCCCCCGATCTCCTCCACCGACGACGCCCCCCACGCCACGCCCGCGAATACGATGACCCGGGAGGGACCGCGCCCCTCCCGGTCACCGTACCCGCGGCGGCACCGCAGCTGACTCATAAAACAGACTCCATAAAACTAGCTGTTCGTTCTTGGGAAATGTATATCTATGTTTAACAAACTTCCGCAAAGTGTCATTGATTTGCCTTTATATAAATTTAAAAATCCATATCAAAAAGACACTCATGAGTAAAGGTTATTAATAAAGTAAGTGACTATCTAAATGATCACAGTATTGGGAATAGGGACACTATTCATAGACCCCTGTTTGGTAACAACATTATTTATAATATTGTATTATTTTTGTATGTAAACATACATACGACTGTAATCGTATTAGGTATGATGTATCTTTATACTATATTGTATTTTATATTATATTATTATAATTATTAACATTGAAAAGAGGAGATAAAAAATAGACCTTCAGAGTTTCTTGCCTGTTCTTCTCGAGAAGGCTCTCCCAATTTCCGAACAGGTGTCGAGTCATATATTTTTTCTTTTTTTTTTCCTTATTCGTACGTACGGACAAGGTTTTTGTTTTTTTTTTTTATTACTTAAGCTTTTTTTTGTTTTGTTTGTTGACGTCAATAAGTGCCTGTAAAGGTCTATGTTGAATAAATATTATTTTGATTTTGATTTTTTGATTTTTAAGATTCTCAATATTTATCCCTACATTTCCTGAATACTCACGTTGTAGATTTAACTTACTACCACCTTCTATCCTATTTTCATACCCTTTTTTTTTGAGGGAGGGAAATGCGTCGTTGTTGCACCATGATACCGCGCTGGCAAGACGCGGCCGTGTGTGGGGCTCTCCGGTAAGAGGACTGGCCTACCCACTAAAACCCCCCGAGTTTCTGGACCCATAGGGGCACATGGCGGGGTGCGCTCTCGCGATTCGACGCCATGTGTCCCGGGCCGGCTCGACCAAGAGTTGGTCAAGCCACCGCTAAAGGACGGACTGTCCGAGAACCCCTGGACAGTCCCCCAGACAGAGAGACTTCACCACAGCGTGCGCGCTTAGCCGGACCACAAAAACCCACAAAAATCTCAGCGATAGCCTTCCTCACAGTATGTAGGCAGCCCCGTGAACGCAAGCGACTTCCGGGAACCCTAGCCTGCAATACCTCCCCCGATCTCCTCCACCGACGACGCCCCCCACGCCACGCCCGCGAATACGATGACCCGGGAGGGACCGCGCCCCTCCCGGTCACCGTACCCGCGGCGGCACCGCAGCTGACTCATAAAACAGACTCCATAAAACTAGCTGTTCGTTCTTGGGGAAATGTATATCTATGTTTAACAAACTTCCACAAAGTGTCATTGATTTGCCTTTATATAAATTTAAAATCCATATCAAAAAGACACTCATGAGTAAAGGTTATTATAAAGTAAGTGACTATCTAAATGATCACAGTATTTGGGAATAGGGACACTATGCATAGAACCCTGTTTGGTAACAACATTATTTATAATATTGTATTATTTTTGTATGTAAACATACATACGACTGTAATCGTATTAGGTATGATTGTATCTTATACTATATTGTATTTTTATATTATATTATTGTAATTATTAACATTGTAAAGAGGAGATAAAAAATAGACCTTCAGAGTTTCTTGCCTGTTCTTCTCGAGAAGGCTCTCCCAATTTCCGAACAGGTGTCGAGTCAATTTTTTTCTTTTTTTTCCTTATTCGTACGTACGGACAAGGTTTTTGTTTTTTTTTAAGCTTTGTTTTTTCGTTTTGTCTGTTGACGTCAATAAGTGCCTGTAAAGGTCTATGTTGAATAAAGATTATTTTGATTTTGATTTTGCTGTGCTACCGAGCCGGGCGCCGCCTTCTTCGAGCGGGATCGGCCATCTCCCGAACCCGCTCGGCGGCCTCCTTCTGGAGCATCACTGCTTCACAGAAGGAGGCTACAGCCCTCCAACCTCCCTCGTCCGCCAGCATTGCCGCAATCAATGCCGGCGGAGACAGATCTCGCCCGATCTCTGCGACCAAAAGACTCGGCGCTCGGAGGCCCACACGGGGCACTCCGCCAGCGTGTAATGAAAAATAAAAACGAAAATAAATGAACCTACTCTTTCAGATAAAAACTACTGAATGAATTTTAATAAAACTACAATAACTTTACAAATGTACTAAATACACTATTGTATATTATAAATTATAGTTTGAAAAACTAAAAAAAAACACGCGTTTAAAATTGATTGAAGTGTAATTATTTACGACATCACATTAGAAACCTCAAAACTAACAGTATTTCTCCACTATTTAACGGATGTTATTACTCGTATCTAAATCTTCCTCTTCAATCGCTCTTATCTATTAAAAAAAACTGCATCAAAATCCGTTGCGTAGTTCTTAAGATTTAGGCATACATAGGGATATAGGGACAGACAAAGCGACTTTGTTACATACTATGTACAAATGCTCGCATTCATCACTGCCCCACCAAAATCAAAATCAAAATAATCTTTATTCAACATAGACCTTTACAGGCACTTATTGACGTCAACAAACAATACAAAAAAAAAAGATTAAAAAAAAAACAAAAACCTTGTCCGTACGTACGAATAAGGAAAAAAAAAAATATTGACTCGACCTGTTCGGAAATCGGGAGAGCCTTCTCGAGAAGAACAGGCAAGAAACTCTGAAGGTCTATTTTTTATCTCCTCTTTTCAATGTTAATAATTATAATAATATAATATAAAAATACAATATAGTATAAGATACAATCATACCTAATACGATTACAGTCGTATGTATGTTTACATACACATATAAAAATAATACAATATTATAAATAATGTTGTTACCAAACATGGCTCTATGAATAATGTCCCTATTCCCAAATAGTGTGATCATTTAGATAGTCACTTACTTTATAATAACCTTTACTCATGAGTGTATTTTTGATATGGATTTTAAATTTATGTAAAGGCAAATCAATGACACTTTGCGGAAGTTTGTTAAACATAGATATACATTTCCCCAAGAACGAACAGCTAGTTTTATGGAGTCTGAACATTGGAACGGCAAGTTTATTTTTGTTTCTAGTATTCACATTATGTAGATCACTGTTTTTATTGAATTTATTATAGTTTCTATATACAAAAACTAAATTATCATATATATATTGACTAGCTAAAGTTAAAATATTAATTTCTTTGAACAATTATTTTAGGGATTCTCTAGCCCGTAAACAGTAAATAGCACCTCAGAGATGGCGACACCTTGAAACCATTCCACTACGGAGGTCGCCGATATGTTGAATAATCGTCGTTAATTGGATTTTGATTTGATTTTAAAAACTAATTCTGTAAGTGTTGCTTTGGCTACTGGCCCAATGCCGGAAGCCAAGAACAAATTTCCGGGACAAGGTCGAGACCTTGCATCTGATATCACGAAGGATCCAAGCACAAGCTACATTGCATTATGTCACGTACCTGCTTACTGCTGCCATTCTGCCGACAGCATCACACAGTCGCATACAAAAGTGCACAGATAATTAATTCTTTTTACATACGACAATTGTTTTGTTATTCCCATTACTAGCTGCCGCCCGCGGCTTCGCGCGCGTGATATTAGTTTTTATCAATCCTGCCCCCCCTAGACAAAATGCCTATCTATTTGCGTTTTTTATAATAGATAACATAAAAAATGTATGGAACTGACATTTCCAGTAGATACGTCACGTGACTTGATGACGCTGACAGAAAACTCGCAGACAAGATGCTAACTGTGTTTCTATTCTATCGCTCGTCTGTGTTCTATTTTGACAGTAGATGAGTTCTATACAAATTCATAGACAAAATGTAGTTTGTGACGTAAAAAATAGATACGGTTCTATTCTATTTCTACTCAACAAAGCGATTGCTCATACCCAATAGATAAATAATTAATGAAACTTTTTATATAATCTTGATTGTATAAATATTAATATTATGTCATTTTGAAACAACCGTAAGTAAACAAAGCTGATTTGAATTCAATACTGACACTCGCTTTTGTAATGATTAATTGTGAATCTCATACTTACCTCTAAATAAATGTCTACGCAACGATTTTCAATTTCAAATCCAAAGTTTGTTTAATTTTGTCCTAATCAATGTAGGTAAATAATTGTGAATAATATAATGGCATTTTTTCTCTTTAAGCAAAGGGAATTAAGGCGAAACACAATAGATTATTTTCTATTTTCTACTGTCACGGTAGACACAGCCATTCTATCAGTAGATACACTTTGTCTAGCATTTTTCGATAGAAAACGCTTAGTCTATTATAATAGTAGAAATAGAATAGAAAAGACGCGCGTGCTTTTTGTCTAGGGCTACTGGTCCCTTATGTCTAAGAGACTCTTACAGGGAGCAGCCTCACGTTCTGTACAAAAATATTTTGTTTCTTATGACGTGATATTTGACGAACTTGCATACTAACTTTCAACCCTTATTTCACCCCCTAGCTGGTCGAATTTTCATAAATGCTAGAACAAATGTTTAATGATTTCTTATCAAGTACTTAAATATAAAGTTTCATGGTTTTATCTTAATAAAAGTAAAATTAATAAACCCCATACAATCCAGGGTCAATCGAAAAAGCCAGGATCGTAGCAAGTGGAGAGAGGTGGTCTCTGCTTACTTCATTGGGAACAAGCCCAAAGTAAGCTCTGTAAGGCTTGTGTCATGGGATCTTATCAATACATAGTATAAAACAAAGTCGCTTTCGCTGTATGTCCGTATGTATGCTTAGATCTTTAAAACTACGCAACGGATTTTGACGCGGTTTTTTTTAATAGATAGAGTGATTCTTAAGGAAGGTTTGTATGTATAATAAATGCATAATATAGTAGAGAAACACTGATAAATTTAAAGGTTTCTAATGTGATGTCGTAAATAAGCACGTTTTTTTGCGCTTATATTGCAAACGCTGGCTGATCCCTACGAGATAGACCAAAATAATGTACTACAGTATTGTACAACTTACAAAAATCCACAAAAAAGTCCGCGATGGTATATGTCTATCTCTTAGGGATAACCCACCATAACCATTTTTTCACTGCACCCGTGCGAAGCCGGGGCGGGTCGCTATTATACATATAGTATAAACATTTTCGATACAAATGTATATTAAAAACCATGACAAATGCTCGCATTCATCACAAAAATATCTGCCTCCATCGGGACTCGAACCCGGGACCTTGAAACCGGTGTAACAAACACTCGACATATTTTCGTAACGATTTTCGTGATCGACAGTACATGAGTGCAGATGGCCAAAAGAAAAAATTGCTGACTGAAAATCTTTTACAGTATTAAACACGCACGATTAATACACTCACATTCAGTGTTATGTGAAAGTTAAGCACGCGGGCTGTGCTGTCAAAAGTAACGTCGCGATTCCGCTGTGTAATAATTGTGCGAGAATCGTCTCACAATGACGAGTCAATAGTGTTCAAGTGATCGATTATAAGAAAAACCCGAAAAACAGTTCGGTTAATCTATGCCAATGTAAGTATAATTTAATTTAAGTACATTGACCACATCGTAAAAAGAGGCTTTAAAATGTTAGGTTTTGTATTGCGGAATACTAAAGACTTTAAAAAAGTGTGTACTAAAATCCTTTTATTTGAAACATTGGTTCGATCAGGACTTGAATACTGTAGTCAAGTCTGGCCTCCACAATACGATGTCCATATTAAACGCATCGAGAGCATCCAAAGGAGGTTTCTTTGGCATCTTACGTACCAAACATACAAAGTTAAAGAATTGTCTTCTTATGAACATCTTATCAGTCTGAGAGATCGTAGATTTTTGTTGGATTGCTTGTTCTTGCGTGGGGTTTTTAACGGAGCCATAGATTGTCCACCACTATTGAACTCAATTAACGTCTTATCTTAACGTTCCCATAAAATTGCCACGTCTTAGTAAATATGTCCCTTTTTCGGTGAAAGGCAGTAGGAGTAATCTGGGTTACCACGCCACCCTGAATAGAAGCCAGCGTCAGTATAATATTCTAATAAAGAAAATTAATATTATAAATAATAATAATAATAAATATTTGTTACACTTACACCAATTAGCCTAGCCCAAACTAAGCTCTGTAAGGCTTGTGCTATGGGATCTAGGGTAACGGATAGACATACATATATTATACATATATAAATAATTTTTATTGAAATATATAGCAACAACCATGACTAAGGTACAAATGCTCGCATTCATCACACAAACATCTGCCCCCACCGGGACTCGAACCCGGGACCTCAGAGATGGAGACACCTTGAAACCGGTGTATTATCCACTCGACTATGGAGGTCGTCAACATTGAACATGACATTTTTTCAGACAAAACAGCAAGATATAGACGTGAAATTATAAATAGTCTATCGGTCGGGTCCTTACAACTCTAGTAATTTTTTTGTTAAGCTTTTCATATATGTCAATGAATATATAAAAAATGCAGCATGGCAGCAATAAAGCATGCATTTTTTTCAGCTGAACCGGAACTCTAACCGAATCGAAACAAATACGTGAACCGGTTTTTATATATAAATAATCTTTCTTTTAATCTGACGCGCTCGAGTTTTTCTAAACATCGATTTTTTTTACTAATCAGACGGGCTCCCTTCAACGCCCCCCCCCCCCCCCATATGGAAGTTTCATACTTGAGGTACATTAAGGGATGCAAGGATTCAAAAATCCCCGCTAGGGCTCCTCTACTAATAGTCTCATGCGGCTCATTTTTTTTACAATTATTCTTTTATTTTTACTTTTACTCGCACATTTATTTTATCTGCTCCTTTTTTAAAACTCTGCTCACTCAAAGGTGATGGCTGACATTCAGTGATTTGTCAAAATTAGACAAATATTTAGCTGAGCCTTGACCTTTTGCATTCTGCAGCATACATATGTATATCTATGGTGTTTGATTGTATGTTTGTTTTTTCTCAATCATTACCATTGTTTTATTAGATACTAGCGGACCCGACGAGACTTCGTCCTGTCAAAAAGATTTGTATAGTGGCAGTTTTTTATTCCTACTTATTTTCTAGATAATTAAATGTAAAAAAGTAGTTATAGTGACGTAACTACAATAGTTAGACATACGGACTCGCGAAGTTTTTTGTAGATATTGATATATTCTATAATATTGTCAAACGTTTATTTGTCCTATCATTAATACTCTTCGCAGCGTATGCGATGAAAGACATTTTATGGCCAATTTTTTTACACCTTCGGTTTAATAAGAATTTCTAAAGATTTCTATAGTAATCTAGTACTAAATATAGCCTATGTAACTCAGTGATAATGTAGCTTTCTAATGAAAAAAGAATTATTAAAATCGGTCCTGTACTTTTTGAGTTTATTCGTTACATACAAACATACAAATCTTTCCTCTTTATAATAATAGTGCAGGCAGTGTAGATTTGTGGGTATTTTGCAGAAATTAATAAGCACTATCTATCTATCTAAATAAAATTCAAAATACTGGGTGTCGCATATTTGACTTGTATCGGAGGTTGGGTTCAGATACTGGGGTTTGGATACAGGGAGAAAAAAAAATTACCCTTGTTAGTTTTCTTGCTGGTTCTTTCCAGTACAAGGTCCCCGCCGTAGACTTGTGAACCAATGGCGTAACATCTTTGACATTCAAAAGTGATTGTGAAATTCTATTTGAAGAACAAAGGACAATGGCCAAAATCGCATAGTAGCTGGACCTGAAATTCAATGTCCATGGGCATGTAGAATTTTGTATTGTTTTAAGACCTTATATTATTGCAATGAAAGTTATAGCTAATAAATTGTTTTGAAACTTCAGGATTCGGAGATATATTCATTTTTAATTTGTGAGGTTAGGATTACAGTTTTATTATTCAACATGTTTAATACTTAAGACCTAATTTCACCAAACTTAAACTAATCGTCTGTTGTGTAATGGTTTGTTAAAATTAACAGAGTTGTTAAGTTATTCTAGATCCTACATTGTAAAATTAACAAGCCATTACTAAATCAACCGTTAACTGAATGAATTGCGAAACGTTCATTCTATTTGTAATACAACCAAATAATAGTGTCGTCGTGCATCACTCTTACTATACGGAAATGCGTCTAATTTCTACTGGTCGTATAATGTGTCAAGTAGCAATACAATGTGAACAAATTAAATTGTCATTCTCTCTATAAGTTTCTAAAGCAAGCGCATAATATTTGGTTTTGCCAGGTTATTTCTCTAATGTTTGTGTAGGTCATGGAATTATAAAAAAAAATATTATTATTATTATTATTTATTAAATAATTCCATGGTGTAGGTATTTGATTGACGTTTCGTGGTGTTTTCGTTCGTGGTAGGTATTTTCTTTGATTTGTAAAATACCTAGGTAGTGATTTTACTTAGCTTTTTATCTCTCTTTTTAAAATAAAAACCTTGTACAGAAATCGACATCGTCGTATTCGTCGAAATAGTCACGCCGTTCTTTAAAAATCCTCGGACGTCGTACTATGCTGTCTAAAGTATCTGAATTTGTTAAAAAATCTTCGTCATCCATAATAAAATTGTACGCCGCGTCCATCTTGACAGTAAAATAATCGTCTGTTACAGATTAACGAACCACTAGAGCAGTCATTAAATTTAACAGTCCATCAAGCTAACTAATCTCTTGTTTGCACATGGTGGGACACTTGCTAACTCTAACAAGCTGTTAACGGTTTAACAAGACGTTATTTTAACAAACAGAGTATGGTGAAATTAGGTCTAAGTCTCGTTTGAAATACCCGTTTACAACTTCAACCACCCAACGAGATATTGTAACAAGACGGCTTCTATTAACATAAATCGCACAGTACTTATCAAAGCAAACGCAAATAACAACTGCAAAAAAATTCAATCGATGACGTTCGTCGTTGGAGTAAAATAGTGACGTTCCTTTATACGCAAATCTAAGAAATAATGATATGAAACGGGTACCTTTCAATTAATTATAGTTATACCTTAGCTGATTAAATACCTATTTTTTGTAAAAAATAAACTTAAAAATCTATTTTTTTTTAATCTTTGAGGAATAATTACTATCTATGATTTGAAATCATCCCGCTGTTAATGTTACATGCATATTGATGAAATGAAACTTGACGTCTTGGCGAAGAGCGTTCGTCCAGACCAGTAAAGCATCTCATAAAAAAAGAGGACCGTTCGAAAACTAAAACTTCTTCGATAAGATGATGAATCTTATTTATAATATTATTATTTCTGAAACGTCAGCTTTTTATTTATTAAGAACTAGCTGACCCGGTGAACTTCGTACCGCCTAATTATTGGAGGCATATTTAGTAAGTCACAAACACACGACACAATACTTTTTTAATTTTATTGAAATTTGTTGCTTTTAGATTTTTAGGAATATTAAAGAATTATAGTATAGGTGCACAGGTGCAAGTGACATTTTACCATAGACAATTTTTTTTTTGAGTGAATACTGACAAATTTTTAAGGTTTAAGGGCAAAAAACGGTTTTTCTCGATTTCCGGAAAAACTAAAAGTCCTATTGAAAAAAATCAAATGGCAAAGTTGTAGGTAATAAAAACATCTAAAACTTTTGCATTTACACTTTTTTCACATAACATCAAAATTTATGTGAAAAATTCAAAAAACCAAGTTTTTGGTTTTTTTTTCTAATCTTTTACAAAAATGTTTTTTTTAACGAAATTTGGTGAAAACTTACCTTTTTATGTCCCAAATACGCTGTAATTTATTTCATTAAAAATTGATCGCCCGTAATTTATTTTTCCTTTCATTTTTATAATATTTCCTTCCTTTTCTAATGGGTTTCATCCATCGACTCTGTGTTGTCGATGGTTTCATCCTACTATTATATTTTTTTCGCTTTTTATTATTTTTAAAGGCTTATAACCTGGTCTATATGGACAAAACAATGGAACGTTCGGATACACGGGTTCTTTTTACATGAGATGACAAAACAATATAATAAAAATATTTTTAAGAGTTAGTAACACTGTAAGGTTGGCACCCATCAAATATGTCACACATTAATTATTTTTATATTTTGAAATTTAAATACACGATGTTATAAGCAAAGTTGATATTATGTTGTCGATTCAAAAGTCTTGTTTTAATGCGTTCTTCAATTCGAGTGGAACTGAGAGTCAAATACCGTCAAATGTTTGACAGAAAGTAAGTGATCAACTTTTATATGGGAAAATGAAATTGTCGTCTTACTCTATCTTACTCGCAATTTTTCCTTATTTGTTCACCGTTTAGACCTACCCTGGACTACGACAAACATTTTAAAACCAAAATCAGCTCAATCGGCCCAGCCGTTCTCGAGTTTTAAGCAGACTAACGAACAATTCATTTTTATTTATATAGATATTTTTTTTCTGAAACGTCAGCTTTTTATTTATTAAGAATTATAATTTCAAAACTAACATTTTTTAGTGTATTTTTTAACATTTATCTGATTAATGCCCATTGGCAGGGCCAAAATGGCCATTGTTCTTTTTGATTTGATTTGATATAAACTATAATATCATGATGATGATGATGTGATGATGATCGTAATTTTAATTCTATTTGAAATGCATATTAGAAAAGTATTTAGACATTCACTAGAAGTGAAAAGTATAGACACTGTTTAAATTGCATTATCCACCAGCGAGTACCTCTTTGAAATCCCTATAGGTTATTGTAAATTTCGAAATTATCGAATATATCTTATCGAATTTCTCGAATTTATAAACCAAAACTAAACATTACGTATATGGACAAAACTATAAAAAAAGACTCAAGTTACAAAGTTTCTAGGACTTTATATTGACAGTAATATGTCTTGGGAATCACACTCATTAGAAGTAGTTAAAAGATTGTACAAGTTTTCATACGCTCTTTATAATTTGGGTAAGGTAGCTGATCGGGATACTGTATTAACGGCATATCATGGTTTTGTTGTCTCAACTTTGCGCTATGGTTTGATTTTTTGGGGTAACTCCACGTATAGAGAAATATTATTGAAGGCTCAAAAGCAATGTATTAGAGCTATTTGCGGACTTAAACCTATAGATAGTTGTCGGACATATTTTAGATCCCTTAAATTGTTAACATTGCCAAGTCTGTATATACTGGAGATTTGCATCTTTGTCAAAAGTAATCCTGGACTATTTCCATCAAGGGAAATTACACGCAGTGGACTACGCCCCAGGAGCTTGAAAATTTGTACAGCTATATGTAAGACAGCACTCATGGAAATGAGTATAGTTGAAATGGCTCCTAAAATTTTTAACAAACTGCCAGACAATATAAAACAGTGTAATTTACAAAAATTCAAGTGTTTGCTAACAAAATTGCTCATATTCAAATGTTACTATAATATTACCATGTCGATTAGCCCTTGTGAAACGCAACGTATATTATCAGGCCGATACTGTTTTAAATAAGCTTCCAAATGAATTTAAGGTAACAGACCTGCCTATAAATGTGTTTAAAAATAA
Source organism: Scirpophaga incertulas (assembly GCA_036419045.1). Classification (NCBI taxonomy): domain Eukaryota; kingdom Metazoa; phylum Arthropoda; class Insecta; order Lepidoptera; family Crambidae; genus Scirpophaga; species Scirpophaga incertulas. The sequence goes on along the minus strand of CM071647.1, from coordinate 1,043,022 downwards.
ATTGAAGCGGTGGTTATTGGATCAATGTTTTTATAGTATAAAGGAGTATATGAATTTTAAAATGTAATTTCTCTTTTATTATTTTTTTTAATTAATATAATATGGGATATTGACATGTAATAAATTTTTAACTGTAATTAACAAAGTTTGTAAATTGTAATTGACATTTAAATTTATATAATTTTGGGTATTGACATGTAATAATCTGAGCATTGATTTGACCATTTATTTTATTTAAATTACTTTGCACGCCTTAAGCAGGCAGTATGTACGGGACGAATCTTATTTATTTATACAACTATAAGACCTATTGTACCTACATTACCGCAAAATAAAGAATTATTATTATTATGTACATTTAATTTTCTCAGCGTGAGTGCTGGTTCCGACTGTAATTACGGGCGTAAGCCAAGTAAATTACAGAATGTGATGTGTTGGTAGTGTGGTTGGTGAATAATCAATATTGTTTTCATCTATTTGCAAAAACTTTCTAACAATGCGGCATGTGTTAAGGATGGCTGCTTTTTGTAGGGTTATGAACTAGGTATCTTTGAGATTTAATATTTTTAAGCTATTGAAGAGATGATTCGGGATTACACCAGTTGTGGACAGGACTATAGGAATAACATAAACTTTATTTTGACGCCATATCCTAGTTACTTCGTCTTTGAGTTCGGCGTATTTACTAATTTTATCTGTAATCGTTTTCTGTATATTATGGGTGTTAGGTACTGCAATGTCTATCAGATATGTAATTTTGTTTATTTTGTCCTGTAGGATTATATCAATATTATATTATATTATATTATTATTATATTATATTATATTATATTATATTATATATATTATATTATAATTATATTATATTATATATATTATTATTATTATATTAATCACCTTCTTAAGGAAGTCACTTTGAAACGACCAGCCCATACATATATCGAATTCGTATATCATAGTCATGTCAGGGTAACATAGGAACACTTCTTTGTTTCGCTTAACACGACACTGTTATTAAAAACTCATTATGTCATTAATTAATGACATTGTCAATTTGAATGTGCACTGAGTGGGTCATTAACTAATAGCCTACTTAATTGTTAATGTGAGCCGTTAATCATTAAACTAATTTTCGTGATCCATTTCGAAATTCGAAACTTGTTTTGTGTTAATATTTTTGACTTGACTTCTAGTTTTGTTTTTTTTTTATGTAACCTAGCAGACGGATCGTTTGATAACCGCCGCTATTATTTACTACTGTTTTATTATTTTAAATCACTCTTATGAAATAAAATGTATAGATATATAAAAACGCAAATGAATTTTTGACTTTGGCGGGTCTCGAACCCGCACATAACGAGGCTCTGGAATCAATTGCCCGTAAATATTCGCGTCAGTCCATCCGTGGATGTTTTCAAGAGAGTACTTAAAGATCCTTTGCTTTCTACTCTCCCACTGTCATGTGTGTGTATATATATATATATATATATATATTATATATATATATATATTATATTATATTATATTATATTATATTATATTATATTATATTATATTATATTATATTATATTATATATTATTATTATATTAATCACCTTCTTAAGGAAGTCACTTTGAAACGACCAGCCCATACATATATCGAATTCGTATATCATAGTCATGTCAGGGTAACATAGGAACACTTCTTTGTTTCGCTTAACACGACACTGTTATTAAAAACTCATTATGTCATTAATTAATGGCATTGTCAATTTGAATGTGCACTGAGTGGGTCATTAACTAATAGCCTATTTAATTGTTAATGTGAGCCGTTAATCATTAAACTAATTTTAGTGATCCATTTCGAAATTCGAAACTTGTTTTGTGTTAATATTTTTGACTTGACTTCTAGTTTTGTTTTTTTTTTATGTAACCTAGCAGACGGATCGTTTGATAACCGCCGCTATTATTTACTACTGTTTTATTATTTTAAATCACTCTTATAAAATAAAATGCATAGATATATAAAAATGCAAAAGAATTTTTGACTTTGGCGGGTCTCGAACCCGCACATAACGAGGCTCTGGAATCAATTGCCCGTAAATATTCGCGTCAGTCCATCCGTGGATGTTTTCAAGAGAGTACTTAAAAATCCTTTGCTTTCTACTCTCCCACTGTCATAATGTATATGTATATATATATATATCCATATATATCATATATAAATATATGTGTGTTATTAAAAGCTTGTATAGTATATATTATTCAATTATAACATAAGTTGCACATAAAGCTTTCCCGCACATTTCTTACAAGACGTCCGTTGTGGTTGGCTGGAAGAGATCTCTATTAGAGATAAGTCCATCATTGTACATATTCTTTCTATAGAAACTTCTATAGTAAAGGAAAACATGTGGCAACCTGAAAATATCTTTCTAGTTTTTCCATTCGAGAAATCAAAGAACTACGTAAGGATTGTCTTTTAAATTAAAATAAATAATTATATCTCTCACTCTAGCCCAAAGTAAGCTCTGTAAGACTTGTGTTATGGGATCTAGAGCAACGGATAGACATACATATATTATACATATATAAATATTCCTTACACTCACACCAATTAGCCTAGCCCAAAGTAAGCTCTGTGCTCATCACAGAATTTCAAAAAACAGTCCAAGACGTCGTATGATACTGCACCATGACAATGCAAGTTCGCACACCGTCCGCCAAACAAAGATGTTTGTTGATGATGAAAGAAGCAGCCAAAATGTCGTAACTTTAGATCATCCGCCTTACAGCCGACTTAAACCCTAACATTTTTTTTTAACGTTCCCCAAAATTAAACAAAGTCTTCGTGGTCAATGTTTCAGCTCAGCCGAAGAAGCTGTTGATGCATACAAATCGGCCATTTTCACAAATGTTTTAATAACCGGTTTGAACGCATGCAAAAGTGTGTTAAATATCGCGAAGCATTCTTTGAAAAACTTTGAAAATACAACTCAATAGGCAGCCCTCGTATAAAATTAAATAAAAACGTATTACTGTAAAGCGGGTGAAAATAAGGGATGAATTTTTGAGCAAAACCCAATAACATTAATCTTATTGAAACAGAACATCAATTAGCACTGAAAAACTAAGGCATTTCTACAGCTAGAAGTTTGAAACTTACTTTCAAGGCTTCTGATTAGATATAAATATACAACATTCAAAATTTATAAATAAAAATACCGTAAAGGGAGTGAAAATAGGGGATGTATTTTTAAGCAAAAACCAATAACCTTAAATAAATAAATAAATATTTGTTACACTTACACCAATTAGCCTAGCCCAAACTAAGTTCTATAAGGCTTGTGCTATGGGATCTAGGGTAACGGATAGACATACATATATTATACATATATAAATAATTTTTATTGAAATATATATCAACAACCATGACTAAGGTACAAATGCCGGCATTCATCACACAAACATCTGCCCCCACCGGGACTCGAACCCGGGACCTCAGAGATGGCGACACCTTGAAACCGGTGTACTATCCACTCGACTATGGAGGTCGTCAATCTTATTAAAACGCAGAAAATCAATTAACATTGAGAAACTAAGTCATTTCTACATCTAGAAGTTAAACTTACTTTCAAGGTCTCTGTACCATATATATTTATACCTTATATATATACCTTACATATATACTTTATAACTCACATATCGTAAAAAAATACCGCAAAGGGGGTGAAAATAGGGGATGAATTTTTGTGCAAAACCCAATAACAATAAACCTTAATAAAACACAGAAAATCAATAAGCAATGACAAGAAAGCTGCACGTAAAATAAAATTGTGGTGGACTGTATTTAGTCCTGACTTGACTCGTTTAATTGTCGACAATTAAAAATTGATATATCTAACCGCAGACCAGATAACGACACATACATATATGTGATCGAAATCACCACAATGTCATATAAAACCGCGGCGAATGGGTGAGTGATTGTTCCAATATACTTGTTATGAACTCTTTGATAGGACCACCGGCCAAAACCACAAAACGCCGCCACTGGCATATTTCCTGTAATTTTCATACATTTTATATGGGCAATTCAGTAAACTATCCAATAACTACGGTTTCGTCTTCTACGACGACGTCTTTTTATCAAAGTATCGCAATTAAATCAAATCAAATCAAAATAATATTTATTCAACATAGACCTTTACAGGCCCTTATTGACGTCAACAAACAAAACAAAAAAAAAGCTTAAATAAAAAAAAGAAAAACCTTGTCCGTACGTACGAATAAGAAAAAAAAAAAAAAAGAAAACAATATATTGACTCGACACCTGTTCGGAAATTGGGAGAGCCTTCTCGAGAAGAACAGGCAAGAAACTCTGAAGGTCTATTTTTTATCTCCTCTTTTCAATGTTAATAATTACAATAATATAATATAAAAATACAATATAGTATAAGATACAATCATACCTAATACGATTACAGTCGTATGTATGTTTACATACACATATAAAATAATACAATATTATAAATAATGTTGTTACCAAACATGGCTCTATGAATAGTGTCCCTATTCCCAAATAGTGTGATCATTAAGATAGTCACTTACTTTAGCCTTTACTCATGAGTGTCTTTTTGATATGGATTTTAAATTTATATAAAGGCAAATCAATGACACCTTGCGGAAGTTTGTTAAACATAGATATACATTTCCCCAAGAACGAACAGCTAGGGGAAATGTATATCTATGTTTAACAAACTTCCGCAAGGTGTCATTGATTTGCCTTTATATAAATTTAAAATCCATATCAAAAAGACACTCATGAGTAAAGGTTATTATAAAGTAAGTGACTATCTTAATGATCACACTATTTGTCAGAGAGAAAGCTAGTAAACCTTCTTCGTCAGAGTAAATAATGCTACTGCATGCCTTGGTTAAAAAAGTAGCAGCTACCGAGCACAAGTGGCGACCACCGGCCACAAGTAGCTGTCGCGCGCTTCAGCTACTTTTGTGGCTGCGTCTAGCTTCTCGTGGCTGCGTTTCTGGCTGTGGCCCGTGGCTCGTGTGCGGCGACACTTAGAGTGAGTTTATGACACAATATGTCTTTATGTTATGGTATTAGAATTACTACATGTTAAGTTGATAATGTTTAAATTAAACACGAAAGACAATAAAGATTCTATTGCTGAAGACGACGTGTAAGACTCTTTTCTTTTCTCGTACAATACTATTTAATTATCCTATTATTTTTACTATAGATAGAAAGCTAACACGATGGCAGCACGTACATAATGATCTTGTAATGTTTAATGAAAAATAAAATACAGATCATACAGAAAGTACGAAATTGAAGGATATAGCGTTGTGCTAGCAAAACTGCTTCGGAGCAAGAAACGCCTTCCATCTCTCGCTATTTCTATAAGACTAAATTGCTATAAGACTAAATTACACCAATTTCGGATTTTAAAATTGAAACATATATAATAATAAATTTTGCGCTCGTTGTAGACATGTTTTTTCTGTACCCATCAATAACTCCAAATATGCGAAATGCATATGTATAATATATGTATGTCGATCCGTTACCAGATCCCATAAATAGGATCCATGCCGCCCGACTTGCTCGGCGGAGTTCTCTTTTTATAAATGGGTTCTTCTTTTTTTGTATTAAAGTAAGTTTAGATTTATATATCTCTCTGTTACTAAGATTAGTAAATTTTTAGAATTAGATTATTTAATCTCTATCGGGAATTACACGTGTTATTGTGAGTCAACCATAAAAGGTATGTCGTGGGATATTTTTACATAATTTTAAGGAGAACATTTCCGTCATACATGATTTCTGTGTAGCTTTAACGATTAAGGTTGCACACGCGATGGAAGCTTAAAAAATGGAGTAACTTCTCCCGTTTTCCCAACATTTCCCTTCACTATTCCGCTCCTATTGATTGTAACGTAACAAAAGTATACTATAACCAGCTTAAGAGTATGAGTAATAATTAGAGATCGGATAATCGGATGCATATTTACCTAAAGTTAATTTTTGGCTCACAAATTATGCAAGCGGCTTTTTAAAATACATTTTGTTAAATAAAAATCCCGGGAAAATACGGGACTGCAAATTTAACGTAGTGATATTGTTTGAAAATTACTAAATTAGCACGTGGAATTTATTTTCAAAAGACCGAGACTCCGGGTTCATTTATACAACTATGCATACGTATTTACATGAAGTTTAGTTTCAGTTCCCCGTGCGATTTATGAATGTACGATTTATTACATGAAGAGTGTTATACGAAAGTAGTGAGCTAGTTTGACTAAAACAATAATCAATTAAATAATTGAATAAAAAAACAGAAATGGTGAAAAATTTTATTTAACAAAACAATAAAAAGCCGTTTCCATACTTTGTCTTAAACTAACTTTAGGTAAATATGCATCCGATTATCCGATCTCTAGTAATAATTGTACCAAGTTTCGTTAAAATCCGTCGAGTAGTTTTTGTTTCTATAACGGTTATACAGACAGACAGACAAAAATTTTACTGATTGCATTTTTGGCATCGGTATCGATGCCTAATCACCCCCTGATACTTACTTTGGAACTATATTCCATGTACAGAACTGACCTTTCTACAGATTTATTTTTAACTAGCGGACCCGACAGACTTCGTCCTGTCAAAAAGATTTGTACAGTGGCAGTTTTTTGTTCCTAATTATTTTATAGATAATGTCGCATAGCCAACCAAATCGCAAAAAAAGTCTAAATGACCTATTACATTTTGTGGCTATTCAATTTGGGAACGTGACATTAAATCCTCCAACGATGTATTCTGTGCTCCAACGCACGCACGCACACTGTTTTGATAGATATGATTGAATTTCAACTATATGTAGCGTTAATAAAGCGCAAATTGACTCTTTGATGTTAGGAACACACCTTCATTGCTTAGACAACAGTGAGTGCTTGCAATATGAACTTTATACAATAACAATAAAGCTCAATTCGACTGTACGTTTTAGTTAGAAAACGTTTGCATGGGAAAATAAAAGGGCTGTTTTTAGTGTATTTCCGATAATTATTCGAATTTTCCTCATTGTAAAAACCCTCCTTGAACTTCAACGAACATTAACAAAAAAGAATTGGCCAAATTGGTCCAGGCGTTGTTGAGTTATGAGCTTACCAACACATTTTGCGATTCATTTTTATATATAAGAAGATTTATTATTATTTAATTATTTATTATATGTGTGTATGAAAAATTCATGCGCAGTAAATTTTGTTTCATTGCAGAACCACCACCGCACCACAACCGTCGAGAAGCGAACCTTCCACCGGGACCCTGCTGGAGCATTTGGTGATCCTGCTTATGAGTTCATCACCATCATAAAGCTGCTTCACCAAATGTTCCAGTGGCGGAAAATCTACAGAATTAATTCAACAAACGAACATAGTTTCAATATATCATACATTTGTTTTACAAGCTTTTATTTAACTTGCGATGTATGTATGTTTGCATGTTCGGGTCAAATCTTACAACTCAATTAAAGGCACTTGCCCTCAACCGATTGAGCTGAAATTTTGTATACACGTTTAGATGCTTGATTGACTGTGTGACGTCATTCTAAATCCAAGATGGCGGCGTGCCCAAGATGGCGGACCAATTATTATTAATGCACTCCTACAATATGGGTATCAAATAAAAGGGCTTGCCAAGAATAACTAGAAAAATAATGTCACATCTCTCTTAATCCAATACGGCGGATAATTTTCTTTTTTCCGTTTCTACAATATGGGTATAATAAAAGCTTGCCGAGAATAACTAGAAAAATTAAAAAGTATAAAATAAAATTAAGTTAACAATTCTTGTCGTGAGATTTAAGTACTTACTCGTATTGACTTTCTTAGTTTTAAAATTTTAACAGGCAGCAAGTAAACAAGCTTTTATCTACACTAATATTATATAAAGAGGAAACATTTGTATTTTTGTATGTAACGAATAAACTCAAAAAGTACTGGACCGATTTTAATAATTATTTTTACATTGGAAAGCTACATTATCTGACGACCTCCATAGTCGAGTGGATAATACACCGGTTTCAAGGTGTCGCCATCTCTGAGGTCCCGGGTTCGAGTCCCGGTGGGGGCAGATGTTTGTGTGATGAATGCGAGCATTTTGTACCTTAGTCATGGTTGTTGATATATATTTCAATAAAATTATTTATATATGTGTAATATATGTATGTCTATCCGTTACCCTAGATCCCATTGCACAAACCTTATAGAGCTTAGTTTGGGCTAGGCTAATTGGTGTAAATGTAACAAATATTTATTTATATTTATATTTATTATCACAGAGTAGGCTATATTTAGTACTAGATTACTATAGAAATCTTTAGAAATTCTTATTAAAACCAACCGAAGGTGTAAAAAAAAATTAGCCATAAAATGTCTTTCATCGCATACGCTGCGAAGAGTAATGTAATGTCTACCCGTGCGAAGCCGGGGCGGGCCGCTAGTAACATATTGTGTCAAATGTGTTAAATTTGAAATAACGTTATAAGTTAACAGTAAAAATTTCAGTGTAAAAGTTTATTTTTTTTTTCTTTTTAGCGCACTTCTTTATCATACTGTTGTGTGTTTTATTAATGCATATATGCAGTTAACAATCTTGGTTACGTCTTTACACGACCCCATTGAGGAGTACCAAACTATCTTAGATTCAATTTAATTCAATTTACTGCATGTCACAATTGAGTATTTGAATTTGAGTATTCACGCACATTACTCATAATAATTAATTTATGTATAACTTCAGAAGCAGAAAATTTAAACAAACTATTAAATAAAAATATAAATGTTATACATTACTTTATTTTAAATAATTTCATTGCACCCAGAAAAAATTACCATGTAATAGACGTTGTCACGTTTAATATCGGCAGTAGACGGAGTTCTACAGACAACCAATTTTTTTTTTTCTATTTATTACTTCGTCTGCGCAGGATTAGTATTTCGAGTAGCTTATATCTTTATAAATCGCAGCCTATGTGTTATTGTTATGTATAAGCTATATTATAATAAAGTTTTATTGAACTCCATACAGTAGTTTTTACGTGAAAGTGCAACAAACATGCATCCATCCATACACACTTTCGCGTTTATAATACTAGTAGAGATTTGTATATTGTCTTCACTACAATATACTATTATTCACTACAATTTATTGTATATTGTCTTCACTACAATTTATTATTATTCACTACAATTTATTGTATATTGTCAATACAATACAATTTATTATTATTCACTACAATTTATTGTATATTGTCTTCACTACAATATACTATTATTCACTACAATTTATTGTATATTGTCTTCACTACAATATACTATTATTCACTACAATTTATTGTATATTGTCTTCACTACAATATACTATTATTCACTACAATTTATTGTATATTGTCAATACAATACAATTTATTATTATTCACTACAATTTATTGTATGTTGTCTTCACTGCAATTTTATATTATATGCTACATGTCCCTAGTGCAATACAATGTTTGTATTAATTGATGGCCGTCAGCAAATAAACGTAAAACAAAATGAAGCCATTCGACATTATTTACAAATGATAGTAGTCAGCATAAAATAATAAGTACATATTCCTTGCACTCACACCAATTAGCCTAGCCCAAAGTAAGCTCTGTAAGGCTTGTGTTATAGGATCTAGGGCAACGGATAGACATACATATATATACATATATAAATATTTATCACACTCACACCAATCAGCCTAGCCCAAAGTAAGCTCTGTAAGGCTTGTGTTATGGGATCTAGGGCAACGGATAGACATACATATATTATACATATATAAATATTCCTTGCACTCACACCAATTAGCCTAGCCAAAGTAAGCTCTGTAAGGCTTGTGTTATGGGATCTAGGGCAACGGGTAGACATACATATATTATACATATATAAATATTCCTTGCACTCACACCAATTAGCCTAGCCCAAAGTAAGCTCTGTAAGGCTTGTGTCATGGGATCTAGGGCAACGGATAGACATACATATATTATACATATATAAATATTCCTTGCACTCACACCAATTAGCCTAGCCCAAAGTAAGCTCTGTAAGGCTTGTGTTATGGGATCTAGGGCAACGGGTAGACAGACATATATTATACATATATAAATATTCCTTGCACTCACACCAATTAGCCTAGCCCAAAGTAAGCTCTGTAAGGCTTGTGTTATGGGATCTAGGGCAACGGATAGACATACATATATAATATTCCTTGCACTCACACCAATTAGCCTAGCCTAAAGTAAGCTCTGTAAGGCTTGTGTTATGGGATCTAGGGCAACGGATAGACATACATATATTATACATATATAAATATTCCTTGCACTCACACCAATTAGCCTAGCCCAAAGTAAGCTCTGTAAGGCTTGTGTTATGGGATCTAGGGCAACGGATAGACATACATATATTATACATATATAAATATTCCTTGCACTCACACCAATTAGCCTAGCCCAAAGAAAGCTCTGTAAGGCTTGTGTTATGGGATCTAGGGCAACGGATAGACAGACATATATTATACATATATAAATATTCCTTACACTCACACCAATTAGCCTAGCCCAAAGTAAGCTCTGTAAAGCTTGTGTTATGGGATCTAGGGCAACGGATAGACATACATATATTATACATATATAATATTTATCACACTCACACCAATCAGCCTAGCCCAAAGTAAGCTCTGTAAGGCTTGTGTTATGGGATCTAGGGCAACGGATAGACATACATATATTATACATATATAAATATTCCTTGCACTCACACCAATTAGCCTAGCCCAAAGTAAGCTCTGTAAGGCTTGTGTTATGGGATCTAGGGCAACGGGTAGACATACATATATTATACATATATAAATATTCCTTGCACTCACACCAATTAGCCTAGCCCAAAGTAAGCTCTGTAAGGCTTGTGTCATGGGATCTAGGGCAACGGATAGACATACATATATTATACATATATAAATATTCCTTGCACTCACACCAATTAGCCTAGCCCAAAGTAAGCTCTGTAAGGCTTGTGTTATGGGATCTAGGGCAACGGGTAGACAGACATATATTATACATATATAAATATTCCTTGCACTCACACCAATTAGCCTAGCCCAAAGTAAGCTCTGTAAGGCTTGTGTTATGGGATCTAGGGCAACGGATAGACATACATATATTATACATATATAAATATTCCTTGCACTCACACCAATTAGCCTAGCCCAAAGTAAGCTCTGTAAGGCTTGTGTTATGGGATCTAGGGCAACGGATAGACATACATATATTATACATATATCAATATTCCTTACACTCACACCAATTAGCCTAGCCCAAAGTAAGCTCTGTAAGGCTTGTGTTATGGGATCTAGGGCAACGGATAGACATACATATAGTATACATATATAAATATTTCTTACACTTACCAATTAACCTTGCAGGCAAGATCTTGCCTTGCACACGAATAATGTTTACACAGAAACGCCTTGATAATTGCATTAGCAAATTGTTAAGAATGAGTGTTGTTGCTATTATATTTTATAAGGGTTTTATGCAACTGGTCATTATCATTGTAATAAATCCGAAATAATACCCCCACCAAAAAATACAAGGAGAATAGTACCAAAAAATAACTTTCTTTGACGACTTCCATAGTCGAGTGGATAATACACCGGTTTCAAGGTGTCGCCATCTCTGAGGTCCCGGGTTCGAATCCCGGTGAGGGCAGACGTTTGTGTGATGAATGCAAGCATTTGTACCTTAGTCATGGTTGTTGATATATATTTCAATAAAAATTATTTATATATGTATAATATATGTATGTCTATCCGTTACCCTAGATCCCATAGCACAAGCCTTATAGAGCTTAGTTTGGGCTAGGCTAATTGGTGTAAGTGTAACAAATATTTATTATTATTATATTATTTATTAATAAAACAGAAACGAGGTCATCTGCACAAGCTCGGATATTACCCTAGCCAAATACAAATGTTTGCATTCATCACGCAAACATCTACGCCAATCGGGACTAGAACCCGGGATCTCAGAGATGGCGACACCTTGAAACTTATGGAGGTCCGTCTCCTTGAATACCCCTCTCACCATTCTGATAAGGTACTCTGTTCCTTTTTTGTTCGTTCCATTCTATTATGGAATGCACTCCCTCAGGAAGGGAGAAACTAGCCAAGCAGGCTTAGCCTTAAAAATAAATTGCGCATACCTTTCTTTGAGGGAAGTCTTAGGTTATAAAATTTAAAATGTGATATTAGGCTATTATGTAGTAGTGTATTATATATGTTATATATATAAGTTTCTTCTGTAATGTTATCTGTTAGTCTTTTGTAGATCTACATCTTTATATCTCTGCATCACCTGAAGGTTGACAGGTAGAAAATACCTAAGGCATTAAGTCCGTACAATGGCGGATCTATTGTACATAAAGTTTATTTTTTTTTTCTTATTGCTATAGTTGACAAACAAGCAGACTGCCCACCTGATGGTAAGTGGTAACAGTATCAGTGGAATTCTCTAAATTTATCAGTATATCTACTATATTATGCATGTATTATACATATAAACATTCCTTGAGAATCACTATATCTATTAAAAAAAAAACCGCATAAAAATCCGTTGCGTAGTTTTAAAGAACTATGCATACATAGGGACAGACAGACTGCGGATAGCGAGTTTGTTTAATCGGTGCAGGTCGACCTAGGCGGACATATCTCGATCAAATCGAAGATGTCCTAAAGAAAGGCCGGGTCAAGAGTACTCGCAACCGACGAGCATGCATGAAGACGCTCATGAAAGTGGAGGAAGCAAGAGAAGTGTGCCAGGATCGTAGCAAGTGGAGGGAGGTGGTCTCTGCCTACCCCATTGGGAACAAGGCGTGACATATATGTATGTATGTATGTAGTGAAACCCTGCGCAGGCGAAGTCGCCGGCACCAACTAGTTCACCGAAACCCCTCACAATTGTTTTAAAACATATCAATTCGTCACTTCATTCCAAAATCCATTAATGGCCCTAATGACAGTGTCATAACAGTCATTTCGGCATGATAGCAATTAGGCGACATCATGGATTCGTCATTATCTGTCACTTTCTACTTAAGTAGCTTACAATCAATAAGTAAACTCATCAATAAATTGATAATTAGCGCCGCTAAGTGACACAGGGCAGTATAAATAGCAAACCCATGCATTGAAGCCGTCACAAGTCAATACAGGTAACCCGCCTATCCCACGGAACTCCCGCCGCGTAGTACACGGGGAGCGATTCGCCGCGAGTTTACAAGTTACAATTGTGCAAAAGTTTCAATCAGAATCAAGTGTAAAAGCGTCCAAGATCAGTGTGTTCTGTTCAACATCTGGGGTGTTATCATGTAAGTATAAAAATTTATGTTCTAAGTTTAGACCTAATTTCACCAAACTTAAACTAATCGTCTGTTGTGTAATGGCTTGTTAAAATTAACAGAGTTGTTAAGTTATTCTAGATCCTACATTGTAAAATTAACAAGCCATTACTAAATCAACCGTTAACTGAATGAATTGCGAAACGTTCCTTCAATTTGTAATACAACCAAATAATAGTGTCGTCGTGCATCACTCTTACTATACGAAAATGCGTCTAATTTCTACTGGTCGTATAATGTGTCAAGTAGCAATACAATGTGAACAAATTAAATTGTCGTTCTCTCTATAAGTTTCTTCTAAAGCAAGCGCATAATATTTGGTTTTGCCAGGTTATTTCTCTATTGTTTGTGTAGGTCATGGAATTATAAAAAAATATTATTTTTATTATTTTTATTATTTATTATTATTTATTATTATTATTTATTATATATTAATATTATATAACGAAATTAGCATTATTTACTGACCGGTCTGATGGGAATTCCAGTTTGTCTTCAATTAACTCCAATACATTCATAGCAGTTTCTTTAGGTTTAGACAAACGAAACCTTGTACAGAAATCGACATCGTCGTATTCGTCGAAATAGTCACGCCGTTCTTTAAAAATCCTCGGACGTCGTACTATGCTGTCCAAAGTATCTAAATTTGTTAAAAAATCTTCGTCATCCATAATAAAATTGTACGCCGCGTCCATCTTGACAGTAAAATAATCGTCTGTTACAGATTAACGAACCACTAGAGCAGTCATTAAATTTAACAGTCCATCAAGCTAACTAATCTCTTGTTTGCACATGGTGGGACACTTGCTAACTCTAACAAGCTGTTAACGGTTTAACAAGGCGTTATTTTAACAAACAGAGTATGGTGAAATTAGGTCTTACCCTTATAAATTCTTTATTCTATAGATAATTCATTTTCAATGATAAATTCGCTTAACATTAGACATCAACGAGATATGCGTATCGATGTTTTGTTTTTAACATTTTCAATGCCCTTACATTTTCTTAATATTTACGCTGTAAGTTTGACCTTTTACCCGGCCTCAGCGTGCTTGTTAAATGCACCTCTTTCGGACTCCAAATTCTACTCCCGCTCTTTTACTGTTCGTGCTGCTAGATTGTGGAATGAGCTGCCAGCCAGTGTTCGAGATTGTCCATCCATTGCTTCGTTTAAGCGCGATGTAAAGGAACTCTACCTATGTAGTTTGTCTTAGACTATTTTCTGCACTTGATCATATTATATAAATCTATATATCGCACTAATAATACAATAGTGTATCAACTCAAAATCGAACATTTGTCAGAATCAACAAAAAACTTATTACTCACTTCATGTAATAGTTGCAAATTGAATAATTGTCACATAAGTTTTTTAATTTATCCTTATTCTGTTTTTGCACTAATCGAACGACGGTCTTGATCACGCGTGAGGAATCAAATTTTGCGTGTGTTTATTATAGTATTATGTCAAGTACGACGTTTTGAGTTGATACACTATTATATTATTAGTGCGATATGTGTGTGTGTAAGTATGTATGAGTTTAAGTCTCTGTTCCCGCAACTTTCTAAAATTACACAGTAACAGGCCCCCAAGTGGTTTTTGACCCCAAAAAAGTAGGAAAAGTAGGATTTTTTTAGCAAAAAGTAGGACTTTTTTACTGAAAAGTAGGACCTAATTTGACATAAAATCAATCTTTTTGTGCTGAAACAATGAAATGACATATTAAAAACCGACCAAGTGCAAGTCAGACTCGCGCACGGAGGGTTTCGTACCATTATCTATACAACATTTTAAACAAAATTGAGTTATTTACAATGTTATTTTAATATCATGGACTTCTTATTATTTTTCGTATTATCTATAAGTAAAAAATTATTATCTAAAAAATTATTATATGTGTACCAAATTTCATCTTAATCGGTTTTGTAGATTCGGAAATAATTGACTGGAAGCGACGGACAGACGCTAGACGGACACACAAGTGATATTATAAGGGTTCCGTTTTTTGTAGTCGGACGTACGGAACCCTAAAAACTAAGTAATAAATACTCAATAGTCTATCAAATAGTATAGGAATAAGGAAATACCGTAAAACGTTAATGAAGGATTTAAAAAATGTTAAATAGTGTTTAGCCATTACTAATATTATAAATGCGAAAGTAATTCTGTCTGTCTGTCCGGCTTTCACGCCGAAACTACTGAACCGATTTTGATGAAATTTGGCAAGAATATAGTGTGAACCCCGGAAATGGACATAGGGACTACTTTTTACGGCGATAAAATATCTCTTTCCCGCGGGAAACTGCGACGGCAACAGCCAGACCATTTTCGATGTAATTTGGTATGGGGATGTTTTAAGGCTTTTGTCCTATTTTAACGCCTTTTAAATCCTGGTTCTTTAATGCATTTTTAATTCTTTCATTTGCTTTGTCTACTAGTGTCTTGTAAGTATCCATCTCTGTCGCAGCTTCATCCTCTTTCTTTCCTAGAGTTTTTCTTTCAATATCACTTCTTTAGTTTTTCTACTTTTCTTTTCAAATTCAGCTTTCTCTCTTGCCAAATCTTCTTTTTCATTCAATTTATTCTGTTTTTCTTCTTCCTTTTGTCTGCTTCCACTCTCTTTTCTTCTTCTATTCTCTCTACGTAAGATCTGTAGGCTCTAGCACCTTTATCAATGAATTTTTTTGTGATAGGGACTAAGTGACATTTATTGTCAAACTTTTTTAAGCCATCCTTTGTAGATTGCAAAGCACTGATCGAGGCTGCTGAAAGAGAAGTTCTTGTACTAGTTAAAAAGTTTGAAGTTAGAGAAAATCCTCGTTCTACATCAGCATTACCGTGCGGAATAACCAAAACTGCTTTTACTAATTTATTTAGTTCAGGATACTTTTCTTGGCCAAGATAATTTTTTAAAGCAAAGATTTCACTATAGTATTGATCAATCCTCTTTTGCATTATATTTCCATCAATTTCATAACTATACCAGTCTTGTGGAATATTTTCACACTGAAGAACTTTCCATTCATCACTTACTATATCTACATTTAGGGATTCTTTTAATTCGACACTGGCTGCAAGGTTCTTCACAGATGCAAGAGTCCAAGATTCACACCTATTTTGGGCCTTCAGACATCGTGCTTCTTGGATTGTACCATTGGTTGGTACTTCTTCCAACAACTTCAAAGTTACACACCTCAAAAATTTACGCATACCCACAATCAAACTTGACTGTTGTTCTGCCTTCAGTTTACCAACTAATTTCCTAGTGTTTTCTCCAATATCTATATCTTTGTCAGAGAGTTCAATTTCAAAATTTGGGAATTGCAGGCTCTTCAAATCTTCAATGCTCATTTCTTTTAAATTTTTTATTCTGATAAAACGTCCAAGCAAGTTCTTAATAACACTGACCATTTGATCAAACAGTAGGTGGATAAGAGGTTCTTCCTTTTGGAAAAGTTTTAGAAATGGTTGCAATAGATTCGATACAGTAATCAGAAAATGGATCATGGACAGAGTTGTGTGGGGGATTTTAAAGAATTTTATTATTCGGTTGTAACATCCATTTTCAGTTATTTTCTTATCTCTTACAGGACTCTTCCTTTTCATAAAATATCTTTCAGCCACTGACCACTGGGCTCAGCAATCTTTCCAAAGCAGGTCCTAAAGTAAGCCATCTGCTTGACACATGTTTTAGAAACTTTTGATTTTTGAAACCAAGTTCATCTTGTAGTTCTTTTAGTTCTTCGACCCTGACAGGGAAAGTTTGAAAAAATAGTGTAAGTCAACTATTAAGTCTACTATATCGTCTCCAAATTCATGTAGAGCTTTGGAAAAAGCATTGTGGACGGAATGTAGTTTACAAAACCCTATATTGAGAAGAGGAGGTAGGTCCTGAGATTTCTTCACTTCAGTCACCATTTGGAAAACTGTTTTGTTTACATTGAGCCCATCACTGCCTAATGCAATAAAGTCTGCTAGTGGGATTTGAGCATCATTAATTGTTTGAATATTTTTTTCTGAGATAGTGTTGGCTTTTGCCTGTCCCATTAGATGTGTGTCAAGATGATGGACGACAACTTCTTTTTTAATGCTGGACCAGTATCTTATTTTCAGATCGAGCTGTTTTTTTACTTCTCTATTGGTCAACACATCAAAAGAAATGGAATATGGAGATGAGGACTTTATTATATCAGACAATAAGGCCTCATGAAAATAGGGTCCAGTTGCTTCTGTTATCATGTAAGATAATTTTGAGTGGGACATAGAAAAGCTGGAAGCTATAGTGCTGTCAGGGAACATTTCTTTAAACAACTTTGGAGTATCATCTGCTGAGTTATATGAATAATCACTACTAACTGACTTGAGGCTCCACAAGAGCTCTGCCTTTATGACTTCTTCTTTTGCTGTCCAACAGGAAATGGTAGCTACGGTATTATCTGTTTCATTTAAGGTTTTGGTTTGACTTACTAAAATCATTTGTGTTCCAGCTAACACGTCTTTAACAAATGAAGAGTGGACTTTAGTTTCTGAGTGAGTTAGCAACCGACTCAGCCCACGGTTATCACATCTAAATACTTCATATCTTGATCGTTTTACACACCACTGTTCAATAATTTGGCCGTTTGAGACCTTCTTCTTTAACCATTAATCTTTAAATGATGTTTTGTTAGGCATGTTCACTGCACAACACTCTACATAAAAAATTACGTTTCTTCAAAAACATTCAACTATCACCAATTACAGAAAAAAAATCTGAAAAACATGAATTGATTAGGAAATTATTGTAGACATTTTCTATCACTTAAGACTAATAATTATCTAAATTAGAACATGTCTGCAACTATTTCCTAACAATGTGAACATCAATTGAAGATCTCAAAAAACGCATGAATTAGTAGGCCTAATATAAATTTTGGGTAAACTATTAATATATCCTGAACCTGGAAAGAAAATGCTGCCACAACCTGGGTTAAAGCAGGCAGGAGCATGGATTTCCCCTCAGTTTACTTCATTGGGAAATCTAAGAGACATGTCAAAATAGTAAGCACTGATAATAATCACTATTTTTATTTTGTATCACAATGTATTGCCATGTCTGAAAAAAATTGTTTTCACGGTTGATTAGATATAATACTATTGGAACTTATAAATTGATAAAAATCATTTATTATTATTCATTTATTTAAAGTACAATATTAAATTTAATTTTTTTACAATACATATAGATATAAAACATAAATATTATAAAAAAAACTTAAACCTGTGTGCCGCCGGCAGCGGGGCAGAGCCCATTATTATTATTTTATTATAATACTTTATTGCATACAGAAGGTTACATTAATACATTTAATCAATTATTTTATTCCCATAAAAAGAAAAGGATCTTAGTCAGTCAATTTTAAGGAAAAAAACAACTTCTCATTGGGAAATATTGACATAATTATGTAAAAATTAATAATAAGTGTAATAAATTATCGCAAATTCAACTCAATTTTTAGAGAAAAGTAGGAAAAGTAGGACAAATGTGTAAAAAGTAGGACTTTTCCTACTTTCCTACTAAAAAGTAGGAAAAGTAGGAAAAGTAGGACGACTTGGAGGCCTGCAGTAATCTCTTTGAGAGACAAGTCCGCCTTTAGACCAATTAACTATTAGAACTTTGTTTTATTGTGTGCTATAAAGAGGTTAATTTTGTATATATATTTAAATATAAATATAAATATATATATATATATATATATATTATATATATATATATTATATATATATATATTGACGATCTCCATAGTCGAGTGGATAGTACACAGGTTTCAAGGTGTCGCCATTTCTGAGGTCCCGGGTTCGAGTCCCGGTGGGGGCAGATGTTTGTGTAATGAATGCGAGCATTTGTACCTTAGCCATGATTGTTGATATATATTTCTATAAAAAATATTTATATATGTATAATATATGTATGTCTATCCGTTACCCTAGATCCCATAGCACAAGCCTTACAGAGCTTAGTTTGGGCTAGGCTAATTGGTGTAAGTGTAACAAAGATTTATTTATTAATATATATAGATAGATATACATAGATAAATCAACATTTACATTCGTTTTTATATCTTGACGACATGTTATATTCATTAAGAGAAAACAACTGTTCCCTAATCATATTATGCGAATGCAAAAAATAACTAAAGCATTTTAATGTGATCAAATTAAATTGTAATTTTTCATAATTTTACAATTAATTCAAACTTAATAACTTTTATAATGTAACAGCGATAGAGTCTATTTAATTTCACATTATGTTTGGCACTTTAATGTTGTTTTAATTAAGTTCTATCGCCAATTGTTTTCATTACAACTATATAAGTTACTAGATTTCTGCCCGCGGCTTCGCCTGCGTGGATTTCGGGATTGGGTCTATAGAGGGTTAAGGGTCATAGCTTTTGCCCACAGCTACATATGCGCAGAAGTCGGTTTATGGCGCGAAGGTTTTATCGCGCTTCCCGTGGGACTATCTGTTTTTTCCGAGATAAAAAATACCGCAAAACCTTGCTCAAGAATCACTCTATTTATTGATGAAAACCGCATGAAAATCTGTGCAGTAGTTTTTGAGCGAAGCCTTTATTGCGCATCCCGTGGGATCTGTCGATTTATCCGGGATAAAAAGTAGCCTATGTTACTCGGGGATAATGTAGCTTTCCAAAGGTGAAAGAATTTTTGAAATCGGTCCAGTAGTTTCGGAGCCTATTCATTACAAACAAACAAACAAACAAATCTTTCCTCTTTATAATATTAGTATAGATAAAAGCGAAATTTCTTGTTGTAATAATTGTTTATATTAAAATTTAACTTAATGTCTGTTAACATTGTGATTGTTGACGACACGTTTAGCGCAGTGGTCAAGTAATCGGCTTCTACGCAACGGGTCGCGGGTTCAATTCCCGCAAGGCACAGATATTATGTATGACCTACAAAAATTTGTAGGTAAAAAAAATGTCTAAGACTATTAAAACATGCTCTAAAGTGTTTGGTTATATGGTTTAAAATTGCTTGTCACAAGATTTGCAGCCCTTGATAGATGAATGGGGATGTGATAACTGCAAAGACACTGCAAATTCAAGAAATAATAGCTACAAAATTGTAACTTAAAGAAAATAGAAATTAAAACGCACTTCTCTAAATTTTGATTACCGTATGTATACATTTTTAATATTTTACTAGTCCGCGGCTATGTCTCCTGCGGCTATGTCGGCGCAGGATTAGTATTTCGAGTAACTTATACTTGATGGCCTCCGTACGCATCGCTTTCTAAGTCTCGCTAACTCTGAGGTCTTTGATTCAAATCCCGGTGGAAGCAGATATGTTGTTAATATATATTTCTATCATAAATATTTATATATGCATAATATATGTATGTCTATCCGTTACCCTAGATCCTATAACACAAGCCTTACAGAGCTTACTTTGGGCTAAGCTAATTGGTGTGAGTGT
Organism: Scirpophaga incertulas; assembly: GCA_036419045.1. NCBI lineage: Eukaryota > Metazoa > Arthropoda > Insecta > Lepidoptera > Crambidae > Scirpophaga > Scirpophaga incertulas. The sequence continues at coordinate 1,022,065 of CM071647.1, read as the reverse complement.
GAGGAATATTTATATATGTATAATATATGTCTGTCTATCCGTTGCCCTAGACCCCATAACATAAGCCGTACAGAGCTTACTTTGGGCTAGGCTAATTGGTGTGAGTGTAAGGAATATTTATATATGTATAATATATGTCTGTCTATCCGTTGCCCTAGATCCCATAACACAAGACTTACAGAGCTTACTTTGGGCTAGACTAATTGGTATGAGTGTAAGGAATATTTACATTACAGAGCTTACTTTGGTCTACGCTAATTGGTGTAAGTGTAATGAATATTTATATATGTATAATATATGTCTGTCTATCCGTTGCCCTAGATCCCATAACACAAGCCTTACAGAGCTTACTTTGGGCTAGGCTAATTGGTGTGAGTGTAAGGAATATTTATATATGTATAATATATGTATGTCTATCCGTTGCCCTAGATCCCATAACATAAGACTTAACAGAGCTTACTTTGGGCTAGGCTGATTGGTGAAAGAGAAACAAATATCCGTCCATACAAAACTTCGCGTTCTATTTGCAGGGATTCGTCTCGCCGTGTGGAACTATAATCGTCCTAGAATGATAAGTTACAATTCTATCACTGGGTTAGGTTATAGTTCTCCCTGGGAGACACGGTCACAAGAAGAGCGATTGATATTAAATATACCTACACTCTACAACTTACAAAATTTTATAAACATTTATAATAAACTAGCTTTTGCCCGCGACTTCGTTCGCGTGGACTTCAGGTTCGTCCCGTCTAGTCTAGTAATACTGCCCGCATTCGGGTCGCGCACTCAGCGATGAGCCACTTCTTCCCCACCGCACCTACCCCGCTCCCCCCACGCCCCGTTCGCCTGGCACCGCTGCCGGTATTTATCACCGAAACGGTATTTATCGCCGAAATTGCTATGACTCTGCATTTTAAATCTGTGATATCTTCGAAAATATTTATTTAATTTACATGCTGTAAAAAGCCATATTGATCTTTATTAAATGCACAATGTATTTAAGATACTTAATTGGATAAGGATTAATACTGTATTGCTTAAAATCGCTTCGTAAATAAGCCATTATTTCTCGTACAAAGTAAAGGATAAAAAATGGTTATTGTGGGTTATTCCTAAGAGATAAACATATACCATCACGGACTTTTTTGTAGACCTTTTTAAGTTGTACAATACTGTAGTAAATTGTTTTGATCTATCTTGTAGGATTCAGTCAGCGTTTGCAATGTAAGCGCAAAAAATGTGTTTTTTTTTACGAGCTCACATTAGAAACCTCAAAAATTGTAGCCTATGTGTTATTCTGATGGCTTATGTGTAGGTTATACCTATATTGTGGCAAAGTTTCATTCAAATCCATTCAGTAGTTTTTACGTGAAAGAGTAATAAACATCCATACATCCATACTTACAAACTTTCGCCTTTATAATAGTAATAATAGGATTTACTACTTCAGAAGTACTTTTATAAATAACTAGCTTTCTGCCCGCGGCTTCGCCCGCGTGGGTCTATAGGAAGTTAAGGGTCATAGCTTTTGCCCACGGCTACATATGCGCGGAAGTCGGTTTTATCGCGCTTCCCGTGGGACTATCCGTTTTTCCGAGATAAAGAACACCGCAAAACCTTGCTTAAGAATCACTCTATCTATTGATGAAAACTGCATGAAAACCTGTGCAGTAGTTTTTGAGCGAAGCCTATTGCACATCCCGTGGGATCTGTCGATTTTTCGTATTGTATATCGTATTGTATGTTTCGTATAATATATGTATGTCTATCCGTTGCCCTAGATTCCATAACACAAGCCTTACAGAGCTTACTTTGGGCTAGGCTAATTGGTGTGAAGTAAGGAATCTTTATGTTTTCCGGCCTCCAGCCCGATTACAATGCAGATCTATGGAATAAGTGTAGAGGTCCCAGATCCAGAACCAGATCTAACTGTGAAAACTGTAACTTTGGCCAGAGACATGTTCCCGTTATGTCACTGGTAATAGTTATAGTCTTCGCGGGGTGACGATACCAACAGCCAAGTTAAAAAAAACTTACAAACTTTCCGACCAGTTGGTACTCTACAGGTTACCAAAAAAAAAATTACACCCGGACTCATCAATTCAATTGGAGGGATAAGACAAATCAGAATGTGAATCTTTTTAGTGAACACCAACAACGGATTTTTGGAGACGCCGGGCAAGAGTCTGGGTTGGTATAAGCCTGTATTTAGTTTTAGTTTTAAAGATTTTTTGTTCCTAAGGGTATTTGGTTTTGTTTAGATTTTAGAATAGTTTTTTCTATTGTTTTTTTTTTTTGTTTTTATGAGAATTAGTTTTTGTACAGATTTAAGTTTAGTTTTTGCTGCTGTTGGTTTGCACAGAGCTTCACGTTTTTACACAAGGTTTCCGCAGAATACCAGTGTTTGGACACTTTTCGAGTGTCCAGACGAGCGGAGACCTATTTAGTGTTTTTTGTTACGTGTTATTCATTAGTTATAAGTATTATTGTATTATAAGACACTAAATAAAGATTTTGACGTGACAACGTCTTAAATTAGGTTGCGGCTGGGAGTCACTTATGAAAAAGTGTAACGCTCGGTAACGTTACGATGAGTCACCGAACGAGAGAGAGGCCCGCCGAATGCCTTGCGTCTCTCTCCCACTCATACTATTGGTTATGTCATACTATTGATAAATGTTGATAGTGTTAAGTAAATTATTAGTTTAAAATTAATTAATTAATTAATTATTATTTTACAAATTTTCATTAATTTCAAATTTATTTAGCAAAAATTTGAACCTTCAATCTGAATAAATGATGTACAATGTTTTAGTAAACAAAATATATTTCTATAGTTAAAATTTGTGCAATTCTTATTTTCATTCAATTCCTTGTTCCTATTGTGCAATTTAATTATATTCATATCAATAAATATTCTACCGAGAAAAAGACGTTGTCACGTAAAATCTTCGCCGTAAAACCGACTTTACAGGCAACCATTTTTTCTTTCTTTCTTTACTTAACGGAATTCACCTCGTCCGTTAAAATCGCCAATTGACAGATTCACGAGTTGATTAAATATCCACCGAGCAAGTTGGTTGCTGCATCAGTGAAGACGACATTATTACAACTGTCGCCGTTGGAAAGTGTTATTTTCGTGTGCCTCTGCGCCTGTTGTCAGTTCCTCAGTACACATGTCACGAAACAATGTCACTGGGATAACTGACAGCTTGCGCGAAGGCTTCACTTGCATCACATCGACAAAAGATACGGCTACAATTTTTAATAATATAATTAAGTAATTGTTAATTTGTTTATTTTATTTAATTACTAGCGGACCCGACAGACTTCGTCCTGTCAAAAACATTTGTAAAGTGTCAGTTTTTTGTTCCTACTTATTTTATAGATGATTAAATGTAAAAAAGTAGTTACAGTGACGTAACTACAATAGGCTTGTATCCACTATGAACAAATCTGATGCATTAGGTTGCATAACTATTAAGATGATCATTTAATTATGAAAAAACAAAGTTTTATAAAATAATAACTTTTGATTATTTATCCCAACTAATATTATAAATGCGAAAGTGTGTTTGTTTGTTTGTTTGTTTATTTGTTTGTTTGTTTGTTTGTTTGTTACCTCTTCACGCTTAAACTACTGGACCGATTTCAAAAATTCTTTCACCTTTGGAAAGCTACATTCTCCCCGAGTAACATAGGCTACTTTTTATCCCGGAAAAATCGACAGATCCCACGGGATGCGCAATAAAGGCTTCGCTCAAAAACTACTGCACAGATTTTTATGCGGTTTTCATCAATAGATAGAGTGATTCTTGAGGAGTTTTGCGGCATTTTTTATCTCGGAAAAACGGATAGTCCCACGGGAAGCGCGATAAAATCTTCGCACCATAAACCGACTTCCGCGTATATGTAGCCGTGGGCAAAAGCTATGACCCTTAACCCTCTATACACCCAATCCCGAAATCCACGCGGGCGAAGCCGCGGGCAGAAAGCTAGTATAATATAAAAATCGTTGGATCTGTAATTTGTCGGATTACAAGATACTCTTTTGTAAAGAAAAATCTAAAACTATAAAGGAACTATAAAAGGTCTTGGGCAGTACTCTATAATTCGATAGTTCGACACTGCCCTGCAAAATGATTGTCGGATTACCGGGGGTCGCGTTGCCAAATATTTTGACTGTAGTAACTTGCACAAAGAAACTATAGCTTTTATAGATATAATGTGAACCTGTTTAAACTTGTAATGGAATTTGGGTCCAGACTATTATCTGAGGCCGGCTTCAAATTGACGACTCTGTAAAAATACAGGGAGAAACAAGTGCTCTCGCTAGTTTTCTTGCTGGTTCTTTCCAGTACAAGGTTTCCCGCCGTAGACTTATGAACCAATGGCGTAGCATCCTTAGGGCCGATTTCACCGACGAAATTGAACGCGATCAGTTCAAGTTAAACTCAGTTGACGCTCTAAACTGAGTTTCGCTACCGAGTTTGCATTTCACCAGCTTTGCGTAATCGTCGTTCATGTTAAACTTGGTTCAGTTTCTGAACGGCCGATTCTGGACGTTTAGCGTTTCTAAACGCGTTTAAAGAGCTCATTTTTTAATTTTACGCTGACGCTATCTATTTTTTTACTTTCAACAATATCGAAATGCCGCTCAACAAGTTCTATGAGCGTTTGTTTTTCGCTCGCAGCAAAGGTCGGGTCCCTTTTCCTTTTTGACATTGTAATCGAAGTCCGTTAAACAAGCACCTTGCTTGTTGCAGTGTAAGCTACCGTGAAGCTACCCAATTATTTAAAATTCCTTATATTTTGTTTTGAAATTTTATTTTATTTACACGAGATGAGTAATTGTTTTGTTATTATTTATAAGAAGTAATTAATTATGGAATTTTTAACACCCGTTACTGACTATCTGAATCAAGAATATCGTACCCTGAAGTAATTCTTATAATTTATGTTCCCATTTGATTTGAAATAATTTCTTTAATTGCAATACTTTAAAAGCAATCATTCATTCGTACATTCTTTGTCAAAGATTACTACTCTAATCTGTGGATTAACTACGTTTTAGTAAACGAGATCAATGGGAGTTGGTGAAATCGGTGCGGATGTAAGCCACGATCACAACTAACTTCTGAACTCGATCAATCAAAACCAAGTTTTATTAAACTCGGTTTCTATGAAGGACGGTGAAATCGGCTCTTAGACGTACAAAAGTGATTTTAAAAATCCTATTTGAAGAATACATTTTCGATTTGATTTGATGCAACACTAATTCTTTGTGCGTTTTCAGATACTTTTATATTGAGCGGTCAATATAAAAATCTAAATTAACTTTATTCAAATATGACTTTGTAGAAAGGTCTTTTGAATCGTCCAAATTTTTTATCCTACCATCAGGACGTATTGTTTAGCTGAGAAGAATGGGTGCAAGAAACTTATCAGCTTTATCAAAAGCAATAACGACATTTACAATAAATTATGTCGTTATCATACAATGTACATGTGTTTACAATTTATACGGGAACACAAATATTTACACTTTAGAATGTAATGTCTTCAAATCAACACCAAGCATTGGCATCATTTAAATAATCATTGACTTTGTAATAGCCCTTACTCATTAGCGTCTTTTTAACATGTACTTGAACTTATGAAGAGGCAATTCAGCTACACTATGTGGAATCTATACTAATATTATAAAGAAGTAAAGTTTGTGTGTTTGTATATTTGTATATTTGTTAAATTGTAAGGGTTAATCTCGGGATCTACTGAACCGATTTTAATCATTCTTTCACCAATAGAAAGCCACATTATTGCTGAGTGTCATAGGTTATATAAAAAACCGAGAAATAAAAAGGCTTTTACGTGGTAGTTCGTTTTGCAAAGTGAATCGGAGAAAAAACGGGCTTCGGGTTTAATTCGATTCGCGTTCGTGCTTGCTTCGTGGATTATTAATATTAAGCCCAACGAAGTGGGCACGGGTCAGCTAGTCTTGTTATAAAAATGTAAACATTTGTCCACAAACGAACCTCTAGTTTTTTGTAGCTTGTACGTTGGAACGGCAAGTTTATTTGTTGTGTTTTAATTTATGCATTTGAAATGTGTTACAATTTTTATACACATAAATCAAAGCCCTTATATAATAAGCTAAAGTCATTATAATAAATCTCTTAAACGGTGAGATGGGTACAGTTGTATTTAAAATCCCTGCAGCGTTGATTGTCACTCACGCAGTCAGACAGTGTTATAATATGTCACTGGGTGTAGTGGCGATCTACGATGTTTGGGGGTAATGATGGGAAAAACGTATCTTTGTTGAGATTGGATCATTTGTATCCGGATCAGTACTAAGATTCGAATCAGTAAAGTGCTTCATTTGTATCAGTGCCTCTGAACCGATTAAATTGCTTCAGAGTCACTGATACAAATAGTTAAAGAAGGAAAGAAAGAAAGAAAAAACATTTATTGACTCGCACAGACATACAACATTACAAATAATAAAATACAATAAATAGTTTAAAATAAAATGTATACATGTGCCAAGCCAAAAGGTTCCTACCTCAGCATGTGCTTTGCGCCATATATGATGCCGCAAAGCGCTGATATTCTGGCAGGGCCTTTCCATTTGTGACGTAGGTACGGGAAACAATAAATAATACACAATTATATATTAATTGATAAATATACATTGTTAACACTATACATAACTTAAAATAGACATACGTAACTTAAACACATGATAAAAGTATATGATAGTACTATAAAAATTAAAAATAAAATTATATATAAATGTAATATTTTGGTGGTAGTAGTGGCGTTAGGACCATCATATACATGCTTGCGTTTGCGTCCAGAGTCGTTTCGAATATTCAATCTGTGGTGCCATTTTATAGTGTATTCCAAAAGTAAGGTAATTTGTTATTTTCAATTTATGTTTGTTAAATTTGAGTTCTTAGTGTTAGTTATTTTTGACATATTATTTACTTATATTAAAATTATAATATACTTGTTACGTGATTAAGCTGATGGCCTATGGCCAATGCTTTAAATAAATTAAAAAAAAAATGAATTATAGTCTATATTAAATAGTCAAATAGTCTGATATATGATACAAATACAATGATATAAATATTCATATTGATTCATTTGTATCAGTGACTGAGTCAATCGTGTAAGCGTCGCGTATCGAATGAAACCGAGATGCAATTGAGCGACGTGATCCGAAGCGCTCCGACTCTGAACTATTTAATTATCTCAATCGTGCGAGCGCGCGTGCCGATTGAAACCGAGATGCAATTGAGCGACGTGATCCGAAGCGCTCCGACTCTGAACTATTTAATTATCTCAATCGTGCGAGCGCCGCGTGCCGATTGAAACCGAGATGCAATTGAGCGACGTGATCCGAAGCGCTCCGACTCTGAACTATTTAATTATCTCAATCGTGCGAGCGCCGCGTGCCGATTGAAACCGAGATGCAATTGAGCGACGTGATCCGAAGCGCTCCGACTCTGAACTATTTAATTATCTCAATCGTGCGAGCGCCGCGTGCCGATTGAAATGTATGAGAATTATGAGATGTAATTGACCGAATGATTCATTTGAAGCGCTGTTAGAGATTTGAATCAGTGAATCGCTTGGAAGAAACGACTCACTGAGTCCTTACTGTTAAGATTGACACATATCTGTTTGGGGGGAGTGCTAGGGGAATCGTAGGCATCACAATTGAATTCCAAGAAAAAACTATATAAAAGTACCAACAAGACAAGAATTTAACGACCTTCACAAAAATATGAGATCGTATAACGTAAGTTTTACTTTATTTCAGATACCAGAGCGAACGCAACCAACAACCAGGAATTCAGTAACGATCCTAACATTAGCGTCCTAACACCGAGCGGACATGTTTACATTCTGTCACTGGGTGATAAGGTCGCTGGTGTAAAGATCACTTAATCTACATTTAAATGGAGCGAAAGTGAACAGAAGAATTACAACGTTAACGCGAAATTTAAAACGGGTTATCTATACTACGAGTAATATTATAAAGAGGAAAGATTTGTTTGTTTGTTTGTTTGTAATGAATAGGCTCCGAAACTACTGGACCGATTTCAAAAATTCTTTCACCTTTGGAAAGCTACATTATCCCCGAGTAACATAGGCTACTTTTTATCCCGGAAAAATAGACAGATCCCACGGGATGCGCAATAAAGGCTTCGCTCAAAAACTACTGCACATTCTTGAGCAAGGTTTTGCGGTATTTTTTTTCTCGGAAAAACGGATAGGCCCACGGGAAGCGCGATAAAACCTTCGCGCCATAAACCAACTTCCGCGCATATGTAGACGTAGGCAAAAGCTATGACCCTTAACCCTCTATAGACCCAATCCCGAAATCCACGCAGGCGAAGCCGCGGGCAGAAAGCTAGTTTATATATATGAGACCATTATTGATGACCTCCACGATGTTGTATATTATGTTAACTCTTTTATGGCAACAATAAAACAAGATTAGAAATAAAAATACTTGCAGGTGCCAAATTAATTGCTCCAATTCTGGATGGTTTTGTAGGATTTCAAAAATGATGCCAATTTTTGGTGTTGATTTGAAGACATTACATTGTAAAGTGTAAATATTTGTGTTCCCGTATAAATTGTAAACACATATGTACATACGTTGTATGGTAGCGACATAATTTATTGTAAATGTCGTTATTACTTTTAATAAGGCTGATACGTTGACTATGTGTTGTACGCTGAATGGGTGTGGTGGGGAAAAATTATTTGGACGATTTAAAAGAGTTTTCTATAAAGTCATATTTGAATAACGTTAATTTTGATTTGATTTGATTTGATACTATTTGAGAACCGGGGCAATCGCTTTATAATACTGCTTATGAATAGGGTACTTTCCTCTATATTAGAAAAGATCTAAAAGCATATAACTATGATAGCTTATGCATTAAATAGTCGGAACCATCATGTTTAAGTACATAAAATAACAAAAATAATATAAAAATTAGTTTCAAAGTCATCACTTTTTTAATCTATACGTAAAACAAGAGCGAAACATGGGCCGCCATGTCGTGACGTCATAAGGTACTGTAAACTTATGCGTGTCAATGTCATTATGAATCATAGTACGTATAAAGCCGCAAAACAATAAAAAATGAAGTTTGTAGGTTGTAGGCTTTTTCAATGTAAGAGAACGTTATAAATACGTAAGTTAAATTGAAATCGCACGTGAATCACACTATGGCAAGCAGTTTTGTAAAAGGAGATAGTACGAATTTACCAAAAATAAATGCATTAATGGTGGGAAAATTCTTTGCTGCAAATCCCGACTTGTCTGTCGAATTACGGAGTATTAAAACATCGATGTCAGTATTACTCTTTTATTATTATTCCTTTATTAGTTGTTTATATATAAAAGATAATAACTCATTTTTAAATTATGAATATAATAATACATAGCATCAAACATAGAGCTTCGTTTATTATTTACATGCCGTATTGACGTCATCGCTACAGAGTAACAACTCGTGCGGCGCCTTCGTCTAATTACGCGCGAAATTTGAAAATATTAAATTTTAATGCAATTTTTATAGTACTTAACGAGAGTATACAATTTTTATATTTTTAGTATATGGTTTACTGACTCGCAAGGATCAAATTAAGATTCATTTCAAAAAAGAGATTAATTCCCTATTGCTTGCGAGTCATAAGGAAAAGATCGGTATCACTAAATCTATCCTCGTAAGTTTGTATGAGACGGTACAGTTTGTTTACATTGATATAATGTATCTAATTAGTTCCAGATAAATTATAATATACATTCGGTTGGAGCATCAGCGTCGTAACACCGTGTGGCATGTTTATATTCTGTCACTGGGTGATATGACAGCTGGTGCAAAGACCTAGCCACCAAAATCTACATTTAAATGAAGCGAAATTCAAGTTGTCAAAGAAGTTTGCAAGAAATCGCTCGTCGGACATCTAACAATGAGTTAACAACATGTGGAAATTATAATGATTATAACTGCGACGACTATTCGACATAAGATTCTGTCACTGGGTGACACGGTCACTGGAGCAATACCTTTAAATTCTACATTCAAATGAAGCGAAGAATGGATATCTTTTCAATGTTGTGCAATAGTTTGTGTTTTCTTTCTGTGTATGTCTATTCATGTTAAGTGCTTAAAAGACCTAGCGCACTATTGTATATTGTAATATGTTAATAATGTAATGATTCGGATCTGTCATGTATAGAAAAACCAAATATGGTTTATAATGCATGGCAAATATCAAATTGTACTTTAGAATTATTTTTATATTTAAATAAAAAAGAAATAAAGTTCACACAGGCAACCTATTTCTTCATCCGTGAGCTGACGTATATATATTGTCACTGGGTGCTACGGTCGCTGAAGCAAGACCATATAAAATCTACATTTAAATGAAGCGAAATCGAAGAGCAGGTTGGTTTTCTTTACACTTTAATTTATACAGCTAAAGTTAAATTCCGGTTGGAGCATCAGCGTCGTAACACCGTGTGGCATGTTTATATTCTGTCACTGGGTGATATGACAGCTGGTGCAAAGACCTAGCCACTAAAATCTACATTTAAATGAAGCGAAATTCAAGTTGTCAAAGAAGTTTGCAAGAAATCGCTCGTCGGACATCTAACAATGAGTTGACAACGTGTGGAAATTATAATGATTATAACTGCGAAGACTATTCGACATAAGATTCTGTCACTGGGTGATACACTCACTGGAGCAATACCTTTAAATTCTACATTCAAATGAAGCGAAGAATGGATATCTTTTCAAGCTAAAGTTCACACAGGCAACCTATTTCTTCATCCGTGAGCTGACTTATATATATTGTGTCACTGGGTGCTACGTTCACTAAAGCAAGACCATATAAAATCTACATTTAAATGAAGCGAAATCGAAGAGCAGGTTGGTTTTCTTATTCCGGTTGGAGCATCAGCGTCGTAACACCGTGTGGCATGTTTATATTCTGTCACTGGGTGATATGACAGCTGGTGCAAAGACCTAGCCACCAAAATCTACATTTAAATGAAGCGAAATTCAAGTTGTCAAAGAAGTTTGCAAAAAATCGCTCGTCGGACTTCTGACAATGAGTTGACAACGTGTGGAAATTATAATGATTATAACTGCGAAGACTATTCGACATAAGATTCTGTCACTGGGTGATACGGTCACTGGAGCAATACCTTTAAATTCTACATTCAAATGAAGCGAAGAATGGATATCTTTTCAAGCTAAAGTTCACAGAGACAACTTATTTATTCATCTGTAAGCTAACTTACACATATTCTGTCACTGGGTGCTACTGTCGCTGAAGCAAGACCATATAAATTCTACATTTAAATGAAGTGAAATCGAAGAGCAGGTTGGTTTTCTTTACACTTTAATTTATACAGCCAAAGTTAAATATCGGTTGGAGCATCAGCGTCGTAACACCGTGTGGCATGTTTATATTCTGTCACTGGGTGATATGACAGCTGGTGCAAAGACCTAGCCACTAAAATCTACATATAAATGAAGCGAAATTCAAGTTGTCAAAGAAGTTTGCAAAAAATCGCTCGTCGGACTTCTGACAATGAGTTGACAACGTGTGGAAATTATAATGATTATAACTGCGAAGACTATTCGACATAAGATTCTGTCACTGGGTGACACAGTCTCTGGAGAAATACCTTTAAATTCTACATTCAAATGAAGCAAAGAATCGTTATCAAGATAATGGTCACAACAGATAACATATACATATGTCAGCTACATTGTACTCTGTCACTGGTTGCTACAGTCGCTGGGACAAGACCATATTAAATCTACATTTAAATGAAGCGAAATAACTCGGGCTTGTTGGCAACATCTTTGTATATATAGTAGCTTATTGCACCTGATTTGTTTTATTTAAGGTAAAATTTCGGTTGAAGCATCAGCGTCATAACTCCGAGTTGGCATGTTTATATTCTGTCACTGGGTGATATGTTTGCTGGTGCAAAGACCGAAGTCTAAAAATGTCTTCAAATAAATGTAGCAAAACCATTTGCAAGAAAAAGAAGAAGTATTCGAGAACCAGCATTGAGCAAATTTATTATGATGAGTATAGCGAAGACTTTTTGACTTATGTTCTATCACTATCTTTATATTGCACAATTTGATTCCAGCATCCCCATTCCACCTCAGGGGAACTAGACGGCGGTTGGGCTTCCACCCTTATGTTGTTGATATATCACCTATACGCACTAAGCGTTTCGCTTCTACTTTTATAATGCACACAGCAAAGGAGTGGAATTCCCTCCCGCCGGATATTTTCCCTGATAAATACAATCTGGGCCTTTTCAAGGCAAGAGTGAATAGGCTCTATCTGGACAGGCATGGACCATCTTCGGCCTCATCGTCACTTACTATCAGGTGAGATCGAGGCCAAATGCCTGTCCATAATACATAAAAAATATAAATAAAAAAAATGTAGCGAAAATTGTTGTATTTTCAATATAGTAATCAGACTGGCAACATATACCAATTATTATATTTAAGGTAATATATTTCAGCTACATTATATTCTATCACTGGTACCATATAAAATGTACATTTAAATGAACACAGGCTCATTGACAATATACGTAAAAAAATACTTTAGCCCAAAGTATGATTTCGGTTGAAGTATCAGCGTCATAACTCCGAGTTGGCAAGTTTATATTCTGTCACTGGGTGATATGACAGCTGGTGCAAATACCAAAGCCTAAAACAGTCTATAAATAAATGAAGCAAAATCATTTGCAAGAAAGAGAAGAAGTATTCGAGCCCCAGCATTGAGCAAATAATGTGTCAAAGATATTATGATAAATGCAGCCAAAACTTTTTGACTTATGTTCTGTCACTATATTTAAATGTAGCGAAAAATTAATATATTTTCAATATAATAATCAGACTGGCAACATATACCAATTATTATATTTAAGGTAATATATTTCAGCTACATTATATTCTATCACTGGTACCATATAAAATGTACATTTAAATCAACACAGGCTCATTGACAATACGCGTAAAAAATTACTTTAGCCAAAGTATGATTTCGGTTGAAGTATCAGCGTCATAACTCCGAGTTGGCATGTTTATATTCTGTCACTGGGTGATATGACAGCTGGTGCAAATACCAAAGCCTAAAACAGTCTATAAATAAATGAAGCAAAATCATTTGCAAGAAAGAGAAGAAGTATTCGAGCCCCAGCATTGAGTAAAAAAATGTGTCCAAGATATTATGATAAATGCAGCGAAAACTTTTTGACTTATGTTCTGTCACTATATTTAAATGTAGTGAAAAATTGATATATTTTCAATATAATAATCAGACTGGCAACATATACCAATTATTATATTTAAGGTAATATATTTCAGCTACATTATATTCTATCACTGGTACCATATAAAATGTACATTTAAATGAACACAGGCTCATTGACAATATACGTAAAAAATTACTTTAGCCCAAAGTATGATTTCGGTTGAAGTATCAGCGTCATAACTCCGAGTTTGCAAGTTTATATTCTGTCACTGGGTGATATGACAGCTGGTGCAAATACCAAAGCCTAAAACAGTCTATAAATAAATGAAGCAAAATCATTTGCAAGAAAGAGAAGAAGTATTCGAGCCCCAGCATTGAGCAAATAATGTGTCAAAGATATTATGATAAATGCAGCGAAAACTTTTTGACTTATGTTCTGTCACTATATTTAAATGTAGCGAAAAATTGTTGTACTTTCAATATAATAATCAGACTGGCAACATATACCAATTATTATATTTAAGGTAATATATTTCAGTTACATTATATTCTATCACTGGTACCATATAAAATGTACATTTAAATGAAAACAGGCTCATTGACAATATGCGTAAACAATTACTTTAGCCAAAGTATGATTTCGGTTGAAGCATCAGCGTCATAACTCCGAGTTGGCATGTTTATATTCTGTCACTGGGTGATATGACAGCTGGTGCAAATACCAAAGCCTAAAACAGTCTATAAATAAATGAAGCAAAATCATTTGCAAGAAAGAGAAGAAGTATTCGAGCCCCAGCATTGAGTAAAAAAATGTGTCCAAGATATTATGATAAATGCAGCGAAAACTTTTTGACTTATGTTCTGTCACTATATTTAAATGTAGTGAAAAATTGATATATTTTCAATATAATAATCAGACTGGCAACATATACCAATTATTATATTTAAGGTAATATATTTCAGCTACATTATATTCTATCACTGGTACCATATAAAATGTACATTTAAATGAACACAGGCTCATTGACAATATACGTAAAAAATTACTTTAGCCCAAAGTATGATTTCGGTTGAAGTATCAGCGTCATAACTCCGAGTTGGCAAGTTTATATTCTGTCACTGGGTGATATGACAGCTGGTGCAAATACCAAAGCCTAAAACAGTCTATAAATAAATGAAGCAAAATCATTTGCAAGAAAGAGAAGAAGTATTCGAGCCCCAGCATTGAGCAAATAATGTGTCAAAGATATTATGATAAATGCAGCGAAAACTTTTTGACTTATGTTCTGTCACTATATTTAAATGTAGCGAAAAATTGTTGTACTTTCAATATAATAATCAGACTGGCAACATATACCAATTATTATATTTAAGGTAATATATTTCAGTTACATTATATTCTATCACTGGTACCATATAAAATGTACATTTAAATGAAAACAGGCTCATTGACAATATGCGTAAACAATTACTTTAGCCAAAGTATGATTTCGGTTGAAGCATCAGCGTCATAACTCCGAGTTGGCATGTTTATATTCTGTCACTGGGTGATATGTTTGCTGGTGCAAACACCGAAGTTTAAAAATATCTACAAATAAATGAAGCAAAATCATTTGCAAGAAAAGAAAGAAGTATTCGAGAACCAGCATTGAGCACATTTATTATGATGAGTATAGCGAAGACTTTTTGGCTTATGTTCTGTCACTATCTTTAAATGTAGCGAAAAATTGTTGTATTTTCAATATAGTAATCAGACTGGCAACATATACCAATTATTATATTTAAGGTAATATATTTCAGCTACATTATATTCTATCACTGGTACCATATAAAATGTACATTTAAATGAAAACAGGCTCATTGACAATATGCGTAAACAATTACTTTAGCCAAAGTATGATTTCGGTTGAAGCATCAGTGTTATAACTGCGAATTGGCAAGTTATATTATGTCACTGGGTGATATGAACGCTGGCGCAGATACCTTATAATATGGAAATAAGTATGTAACAGGATTGATTTTAATTAACTTTTCAATAGTGATGCAACGGAAGTATCTTAGCGGAACCAGAAACGGAAGTGTAAATAATAAAAAGTAATTTACAAATATAATTCTTTATTAAGTATCAAATACATCAAACCTATATTAGAAATAGATATATTAGAAATCTACTATAGAAAACAATATTGCAACTTTGCAACTGAACATTTTATTAATATTCAAAATTTTGTAGTGGCAAGTTATATTTTATAAAAAGTAATCCGTCATAAATAAAAGCCGTCGGTTGTAAACTTCCGTTCAAATCTCCGCTATAAAAGTTGTAGCGAAAAATGGATATATTTTCAATATAATAATCAGACTGGCAACATATACCAATTATTATATTTAAGGTAATATATTTCAGCTACATTATATTCTATCACTGGTACCATATGAAATATACATTTAAATGAACACAGGCTCATTGACAATATACGTAAAAAATTACTTTAGCCCAAAGTATGATTTCGGTTGAAGTATCAGCGTCATAACTCCGAGTTGGTACCTTAAATATAATAATTGGTATATGTTGCCAGTCTGATTATTATATTGAAAATACAACAATTTTTCGCTAAAGTCTAATCATTAATTCAGTGGAGTAAACTGACGTTTACGGTGTTACCACTTTATGATGAACAGAAAATAGTGTTGTGACTAGAATATTGAAATCAAACTCATTCATTCAATTTCATTCTGTCCTCAAATCACATTACTCATTTTATTTACTTTATTAAAAAATCTTAATCCAATTTTGTTTAATCGATGTAATAATATTAGCATGGTACCTTTAGGGCAAATAGGTGATAACTTTGAAATGGCGTAATTACTAGAATTATATATATGAAATGAAACAAAAATATTCAATGGATAGATTTAGAAAAAAAAAGATTGCAATAATTAAAGTACTTCCAAATGTTCGAATAATTACAGCTCTAAAAATTGATTTACTGATTAACTGAACGCATAGTTCGGGAACGCTAGCAAGTGAGTGAATTTCATTTTTTTAAATGATAGAATTTATGTACCTATATTATAATAAATTGAGTACTTTTTTTTAATAAACGTTGTTACTGACTTTGTGTGAGTGATCTGAATAACAACGAAGGGTGAAGTCCTTATCGATTTATTCAATTTATCCAATTATATTTGCAGGTCACCTCACTAGTACGATAAATATGGCAGCATAATTTTACAATGTGACATTAGCATCTGTCAGTTTACTCCAGTGAATATAATCAGACTTTACATTAAAGTTGCGGAAACAGAAGCAGAAACAGATGTTGAAAAACGCGCGGAACTTCCGCACTTGCGGAAACAAACAGAGATCCGTTGCACCACTACTTTTTAACACCTGTATTTGCAAATAAATGTGTGCATATATATCACTACATAGTATGTAACAAAGTCGCTTTCTCTGTCCCTATACCCCTATGTATGCCTAAATCTTTAAAACTACGCAACGGATTTTGATGTGGTTTTTTTAGGAGATAGAGTGATTGAAGTGAAAGGTGTATATGTATAATAGCTAGAGATCGGATAATCGGATGCATATTTACCTAAAGTTAATTTTTGGCTCACAAATTATGGAAGCGGCTTTTTAAAATACATTTTGTTAAATAAAAATCCCGGGAAAATACGGGACTGCAAATTTAACGTAGTGATATTGTTTGAAAATTACTAAATTAGCACGTGGCATTTATTTTCAAAAGACCGAGACTCCGGGTTCATTTATACAACTATGCATACGTATTTACATGAAGTTTAGTTTCAGTTCCCCGTGCGATTTATGAATGTACGATTTATTACATGAAGAGTGTTATACGAAAGTAGTGAGCTAGTTTGACTAAAACAATAATCAATTAAATAATTGAATAAAAAAACAGAAATGGTGAAAAATTTTAAGTAACAAAACAATAAAAAGCCGTTTCCATACTTTGTCTTAAACTAACTTTAGGTAAATATGTATCCGATTATCCGATCTCCAGTAATAACATCCATTAAATGGTGGAGAAATACTGTTATTTTTGAGGTTAGAAACCTCATGTGATATCGTAAATAATTACATTTTTTTCGCTTACATTGCAAACGGTTATATACAACGATCACAGTTTTTCTTCAGTGTGTATATATGTATATATATATAGATCTTATTGCTGCTTATGTATTATAATGTTGAAGTGAAGGAGTGTTTTTCTATTTTAAGATAAAATCCCTATTGAACCTTGGCTCCATACTCCAACCAAAAAACTCCGTCCAAACTATAACCATTTTTTATTTGCATTAGTCACTTTGTAACTGTTGTATTAATATGTAACATGTGTTTTTTGTCTGTGTGGCGAAAGCATAAGATTCGCCACATCTGAATTCAATAAAAATTTCCACCACTAGCTCCAAATATACCAAATAGTACATTATGATACTAGTGTGCAAAGTTGTTCATTGCATACGAGGCGGTATTGGTTGTACAATTTAGCCGAGGATGCAATTAACAATGCTCACGAGTTTCATACGACGTTTTTCAACACAAGTTGAGGAAAAAAGCTAATAAAATGCAAATTTTTATTTATTAAAACAATTATTAGTAAATGTACAATTTGCGAAGAGATACTGTACAGATTTTGCGGGCATTTTTACGGTTTGAGATATAGTACTGTTGGTATAATGTCTTCATTCTCTTGGGTAAATGTCGGCGATGCTGATACATTTTCATGGAAATGTATTTATCAATGAAGAAAAGACAATCCGCTCAGCGTCATGGCGGCGTCGGCATACAGCCACGAGGCTAATTATCATTCAGCCAACATTTTATACATTCAACAAAACAGCATATGATAATATAATGTATTTAAATAAAATTATAGTGAATCTTTGATTACTATTGCACCTCAATGCAAGTTTGTTGAATGTAAATTTAGCTATTAACTATTTATTAAACAGAATACATTTGTTCGAGAAAAAGAAAGTGCTACCAGACTAAATTAAGAATGCATTGTACGTATATAAAAACGTCTTGTAACAGGGAACAACCGAATTTTATCGGGTTATAAATATTGCACACTAGTGCGTAATGAAATTGCGCACTAGTGTGCAATGTCCTAGTTTTTGAGATTAAAAACACGCATGAAACAGCCCCGTTATGAGAACGTGTGTTGAAAAATGTATTTTTGCATCGGGCACACTAGTCGTATAATAAGAATTTTCTAGATGTAGATATTATAATAAATTACGTTGAGATTTATTTACGAATCGTTTTGTATTCGAATATCGCTCAGATGTACTTAATTTTGTTCAGAATATAATGTTATAACTTTCTGTGAACACATTATTCATTTATATTTTGCTAATTCATTTAGCAAATATGAAATAAATAAATAAAAACAAATAAAATTCATTGTGACATGACCTAATGCTTATAACGAACTTGAAAATAGCATTTCTATATTCCTCTGCCTACCCCCATAGAAAACAGATGTGAGTGTATGTGTGTATGAATGTATGTATGTATGTGTGTATACACAATACCGTCTTTACCATAAGGGCACACGGGGCCCGTGCCCGGGGCCCCCATTCCCAGGGGGCCGAAGGACCAAAATTTCTCTCACACATTAATTCGTAAAACATTTTTGTTGAACACATTAGACATTACTTTTTTTCGCAAATTAATAACTTTTAAGGAGGTATTTACGTGGCATATACTACGCCATTATATCAGCGAAGATAGACGGTCCAAGAAGGCTATGGGATTTGTAGTTCGGGATTCCAACAACTGAATTATTCCAACCGCGGAATGGCGCGAGCACAACTTATTTAGACCTTAACAAACTTATTTTAAAAATGTAAATATAATTGGCGTTGTTTACTTTCCAAAAGGGCCTCCAATTCTTGTGTGCCCAAGGGCCCCAGCTTAGTTTAAGACGGAGGACTGTATAGTTATTAGACTCACCTTATTGACAAGACAGCTTTCGAAGTCTTTCTTCATGTCGGAAACTGACACACGATCCTGCGGCCTCTTGGGCCCACTCACGGAGGTGACCACTTCAGCCAGGTCCAGCTCCACCACCTGGAACGTATGTGCGGGTAGATTAGTCTATCCAGCTTGTATATTAGCCTATCCAGTTCCAACCAAAATGTTATTGATTATTTCTTTAATCACAGATGACAAAAACCTACTTATTTTTCATTCTGCCACCCTCAAACAATCATCCCTTTGAAATAGGGTTGAAACAACCCGTTTTTAAATGTCAATAACTAGACGGTCTGTAAATCACCCCTATCAAAATTGCGTGACTAAAGTTTTTTTTTTTTTCTTTTTCATTCTCCTAAGTATGGCTTTCTCAAATAGTTTAGAAAGAACGGGCAATAGGCTAATGGGCCGGTATGATGTAACTTCATTAGCTGGTTTTCCTGGCTTAGGTATCATTAAAATCTGTGATACTTTCCACAACATTGGAAAATACTGGAGTCTAAGGCATCCATTAAATAGAGCCGTAAGGAACAGAACTGCTTTTTTTGGAAGTCTAAGAAGTACCTCTTTTGTTAGAAGATCAAAGCCTGGTGCTTTTTTGTCCTTTAAGTCTCTTATGAATTTACAAATTTCACGTGGCGTTATTGGTTTTGGTGGAAGAGATAGCTGGAAGTCATGTTTCAAAATTATATCTATTTCAGCTTCTACCGTCAAGTCCTCAATGGTATGTGGAGTGAATACTTTAGACAAGTGTATTGCAAAGGCATCAGCTTTTTCTTGTGCAGTGCGCGTGACTAAAGTGGCAACATTCTTAAAATCTGAACAACCAGACATGCGCCATCGCCCTCGCTCTCAGGGCGTGATAATTAGAGATCGGATAATCGGATGCATATTTACCTAAAGTTAATTTTTGGCTCACAAATTATGGAAGCGGCTTTATAAAATACATTTTGTTAAAAAAAAAACACTCGACTTTCTTCCTCAAAAGCTCTATATACCTACTCACAAATCACACGGGCAACTGAAACTAACCTTCATGTAACGTCGTTTTCAAGCTCATATCACCGACTAGTTTTGCATTACCAAAATGTTCTACAGTACCGGAATTCCGGGATTTTTATTTATGGAAACAAAAAAAGACAGTTCCATACTTTGTCAAAAACTAAATTAGGTAAATAAACAAACATCCGGCTATCCAATTCCGCAATCCCGGGATTTTTATTTAACAAAACAATAAAAAGCCGTTTCCATACTTTGTCTTAAACTAACTTTAGGTAAATATGCATCCGATTATCCGATCTCTAGTCATAATGGAGGAAAAAAAAGAAGGCTTGTTTAGTGTTCTGCACGAAAATTTAAAATTGATTTGGAAGAGGATACAAACGCTACGTTACAAGGCTACAGAAGATTATAGTGACTGAATTGCCTTTTCATAAGTTCAAGGTACATGTTAAAAAGACGCTAATGAGTAAGGGCTATTACAAAGCCAATGATTATTTAAATGATGCCAATGCTTGGTGTTGATTTGAAGACGTTACATTCTAAATTGTAAATACTTGTTTTCCCGTATAAATTGTTAACACATATGTACGTTGTATGACGACATAATTTATTGTGTTGTTATTACTTTTGATAAAGCTGATAGGTTTCTTGCGCCCATTCTTCTTATCAGCTAAAAAATACGTCTTGAATGGGGTGGTAGGGGAAAAATTTGGACGATTCAAAAGAGCTCTCTATAAAGTCATATTTGAATAAAGTTAATAAAGAATATTCATATAGGAATACTTAATCTATGTTAAGAATAGATAAGAAATTGTTGATTGGCTATTTGCTCTATGGAATGCATATGCATACCTCTGTCTGTGGCCGCAGGCAGATGATACTGGTTTATAAAATTGATACAAAACTGAAATCATTAATGCCCAGTTTCTGAATACCTTAGCTAAGCTCTCAATAACTAATGATTCAACAAAGTTATCGCAAAGATAAACGTCTCATAACTGTCAGTGAGTTTCTGAATGCGGGACCGTGCTTTCAACAGCTATGAAACAGTTAAGTAGTTCTAAATTATGTCACTAGATGGGTCTGTTCACAAAATATGAAATAAAAATTGACTTTGTTATATTAATTCATCCATAATTACAATTTAAACATTTATAACATTTTTTTATCGATATTAAGTATTAAAACACTATTTTATGAAATATTTTTTAACATTTCGATAGTATTGCCTTTATGAATCATACGCATAAATCGATAAAATAAAAAGATTATAGATGAAAAAAAAATGGCATGCTTTCGCACGGATTTTGAATTCGTTTGTGTTTAATTGTTATACTTTGTAGTGTCGCGGTACTTTATTTTAACATTTCAAATGAATTTCTTCTTTCTCGTAAGTTTCTGGGTATAGATATTCCAGAAATGAACTCCAGTACTTCTGTATCCGACTTTGAAGAACTACTTGTATTTAATATTGTAGATCTCATTGTCTTTTTTAAATATAATAATTTAAAATGTAGCTGTCACTATTTAATTTCACATAAAATTACCACGTTAATAGCCTTAAGATTTTTGTTTGCCATACATAAACCACAGAGACATAAACGTCAAATAAAGTTATGGGACCGATAAACGGCACTAAATGGTCAGTTAGGTTAAGCTAAGTTTAAACGGAGTTTATCTAATTCTACGGTGTTCAGAAACGAATTGTTGGGAGTTATCGAACTGATAGCGTTATTGAACAGATAAACCATTGACAAAATGTACTCAGAAACCGGGCATAAGTAATGTCATTATTTACTTCGGTTCCGCTGTCATTATGAGTCAGCTTTAGCTTTTTTAATCGATTCGATATTTTCTAAAATATATCGAATATAAAAAATATTTGCCAAAATTTCGATATATCTATGGCAACTATCGAATAGTTCGATATATCGATATTAAATGAATACCCCCAGTCACAACTAGGGTTTCTCAATTCTCGAGCTTTTTTATTTCTCGGAGCACGAGAATTCTCGACCACTATTTCTAAAGAATTCTCGGCTTGTCAAGATATATGGAAATTTTTTAAAATATGTGTGTTTTAACAATAAAACTACGCGTTTTATGCAATATTCAACAACATTTATTATTAGTTTCAATTGACTTTAATTTAAGTATATAACATTTTTATTAAACGAAATAAAATCTGGCGAGATCTTTTGTCATTATTTGTACACACAATTTTAGAACTAAATAGTCTTCATCTTTGGGAAAAACAAATATCTCATAAAAACAATGCCATCATGTCACCACAATATAACTTAGTACCATACATTACATACTATATAATTTACTTTAGTCTCCGTCTGTACTACAAACTTTTCTATTAAAATGTATAATTGAAACGACAGTTTTTGAATTAGGTATAAAAATCAAACAATCAGACTAACTTCATAGTTGTAACTATGAAGCTAGTCTGATTGTTTGATTTTGAATAACAATAAGGTACAGGTAACTTATTTTAGTCCAACTTTTCAATATAATTTTTCAATATTTTGTTATATATAGACTTTTTTGTTACGTAAGTATACTTAGAATCTAATAAATAATTAATAATCAGACTAATTATAATCACAATTTAAAGAGGAAGCTGCTCCAAAAGCTAGCCCATTAGGTATTTTTATTAAAGTTTTAAAAAATGTTGACTTAATTTCTCGATTTGTCGACCACTTTTTTCTCGTCTCGAGTAAGGCAGAATTTCTCGAGAATTCTCGCCGAAAAACTCTAGTCACAACCCAGTAATATTCCTTTCTTGTATCGAATCGCGAATATATAAAACAAATTGGTTGCTGTTTGTTGTGTGTGTGTGTGTGTGTATGTGTGTACGTGAGTGTGTGTTTGTGTGTGTGTATGTGTGTGTGTGCGTGTGTGTTTGTGTATGTGTGTGTGTATTTGTTTGTGTATGTATGTATGTGTGTGTTTATGTGAGTGTATGTATGTCTGTATGTGTATGTGTGTGTATGTGTGAATGTATGTGTGTTGTGTGTGTATATGTATGTGCGTGTGTATGTATGTGTGTATGTGTGTGTATGTGTGTTTGTATGTGTGTATATGTATGTGTTTATGTGAGTGTGTATGTATGTGTGAGTGTATTTGTGTGTATGAGTGTGTGTGTGTGTGTGTTGTGTGTGTGTGTGTGTGTGTTTGTGTGTGTGTGTGGTGTCAAGGTCAAGTGTAGCGCACTATTTTTG